>JAFVLL020037680.1:43748-134676 GCA_021397915.2 Tor tambroides | reverse complement strand
ATATATATATATATATATATATGCTAACAATAGACTAACGATCTTATTGTCAGGTTTATGTTTTGTCATGTGGACCGTTATTTTGTCATTCTCTTTTGTTTACTTCACTTCCTGTTTCAACGCGATTTAGTTCGGTTTCATTGGTTTCTGAATATGACCTCGTTACACCGTAACACATACAGATTATATATTACATATATGCGGTAATACCGCATACCGCGCTATTGAGCCACTCAAAATTACCGCAAGGGAAATTCCTTCACCGCGACAGCCCTATTAGAGCATCCCAAAACACAACACTTGAAAAGCCTCTTTGGCGCTGACATTGTATATCTCCAGCAGCTACAGTAATCAGTAACGTTAATGGCGGAGGCGAACGCAGCTTCTCATTCAAGGCTGTGTCTATGCTTATAGGGCAGCATCACTAATGGGCGGGACTTTTTCCCCTCAGTGACGTGCAGAGAGGGAGAATCTAAAACTGCTTGTTCTGAGAGACGGTTTATGATTTTTTTAGATTATAAATAAATGAGTGGGTGGATTTTTACCATTATAGGCTGGATGCTTTCACACACTGCAGCCACACAACTGTGTTCAAACACCTTATAAAAGTGATTTCTGCATAATAGGTCCCCTTTAAAGACTTCACATTAGGGCTGGGCGGTATATCGCGTTTATACGATATATCAGTATTTTTTTTTATGAGCGATACGGTATGAATCAATACCGTTAATATCGATATATAGCCTAGAGTAGTTTGATACGAGCCGAGCGCATCTGAAAAAATATCTAGGGAGGACACAGACTGAACTGCTGCGGAGAAAGTGCATAATACAATTTTTTTCTAAACATGTAACAAGCTTTAAATGAAGGGTTTTAAAAAACTCGTAAGATATAGTAGCCTATAGTTCATAGTTTCAGTTTAAAGCGGCTCTGACAGAAAAGCTGCATGTGACGCTGACAGAGACGCGCTGTTTAATGTGTTTGAGATGTGCTGTTTTCCTAAATGCATAACTTACATTTCACAGGTATATTCTCCATCTATAAATGCTAGAAAGCCATGGAAATATTTCCATTTTGCTGTCAGAAGTGCATGAGCTTTTGCTTTGTGATTCTCCGCTAAACTTCACAGACTTCATTTAGAACGAGCGCAGCCGTGCGCATGCGCACCAAACAGACAGAGCTCAATGAAATAGGAGTGCAATAACTCTGACTAAAATATACATTTTGCTGAAATATTTGTAGTTGGACAATAAATGTGACATATGTACAATTTTAAACCTAAAAGTAAGTATATTTGTATGATAGCACTAACTGTAAAGTGACTGTGATGGGGTAATCAAAATAGTCTTTTGACTCAATTAGCCTAGTCTGTGCTTTTTTACCATTTTCATTTTTAGTTTAGTAAATTTAACTTCTGCTTTAAAAGTATTATTTTTGTTTTTAAATTGCAATGTTACAATGTTAGAATGTAATGTGATTTTAACCCTTTTTGCACATTTGTGGGGCAACTGTAGCCTAATGGATAGAGTCGGACTTGTAACCCAAAGGTCGCAGTTCGAGTCTCAGGTCCGGCAGGAATTGTCGGTGGGGGGAATGAATAATCAATGCTCTCTCCAACTTCAATACCACGACTGAGGTGAGACCCTTGAGCAAGGCACCGAACCCCCAACTACTCCCCAGGTGCCGCAGCATTGGCTGCCCACTGCTCCGGGTGTGTGTTCACGGTGGGTTTGTGTATGTGTGTGTGTGTGTGTGCGCACTTGGATGGGTTAAATGCAGAGCACAAATTCCGAGTATGGGACACCATACTTGGCCACACATCACTTCACATAATATACGGCTACATTCACTTTATTTGTTTATTTGTTTAATTCAAATACAAAATACAGAGATATATATACCGTATACCTGCAAATCAGCCAAAAAATACCGAGATATGAATTTTTGCTCATATCGCCCAGCCCTACTTCACATGACACTTATAAAAACAAACTACTGAGTCTCTCTGAGCGACTATACTGTATTCGAAATTACCTTTGAAATCAGTGTGACCTTGTGGTGGTTTACTTACGCAGGACATCAGAGAGTTTGTCCAGTATCTCATTCTCATAGACAGCTCTTTCCTTCCAGATGGACAGAACTCTACCTAACTGTTTCTTACAGCTCTCATCTCCTTCACTGGACAGGATAGATAAAAACATGGTAAATATAATTTTAGGACAGGAAGAATCATAGCAACACAAATACAAGATGCCAATGTTTGGGTTCAAGTTAAGACCCAATTATACTTGCCTAAGAAACATTTGAAGTATTTAATAAATGGAAGACACTTAAACGTTAAAACAAAATACTGTACTATAGGTGTTTATTTATTCAATAACAGAATGAAGAACATTTTTCCATTAAAAAAATACAATCCATAATACAATTTACTAAACCCACTAAATAAGAAAATATAACAATTACAATTTATATAGGAGCTAAACAGCCCAAATATACTGGTCTAACTCACCTGGAGACATGTTTGAAAGCATCAACAATGACAGGGGAAAAATCTTGTGTGAACTCCGGTCCTTTCCTCTTGCTATTCTGTATGACATCATTTGCAAGATACAGGAAAGTCAGCTTACGGGACACCTGGGCTGCACAGAGAGAAAAGAAAAAGAAAACATTTCTTATTCTTTAAATATTTGTGATCTAAAAGAAAAGGCATGTGCTGCTTTATTAAACCATTATATCATTTCTACTATTGGTTTTGAACGTTGAAAGGAAAATACTCTATTTGAAGCAACTGAATAGCAATTAAAATATGTACTAAGCAACAAAAACACTACTGTTAGTGTGTGAACACAGGTCAGCCATGCTCGGCATGTAGGTTTTCAAGCAAGAAATGCTTGTTATGGATTCCTCCTGAACACAAAAACCTGCTATGGAAACTACACCTTCACTATCCACACAATGAGATCTCAGGAGAGATGATCTAAAGATAGCTCTGTTTTTTATTACCAACACTCAAGCAATGCACCCATTATCCAATCCCACCTGCAAGCAAATACACAGTATTCAGAAATGAAGGCCATGTAATAACTTTAAAAGGATGAACAAACCTAATTCAAAAGCGCAACATTGCATTCAAACAGGGGTCTGCACTTGATGATGTTATTCTGAAGCTGTAATATTATCCCATTAGCCTAAAAGGAGCTCATTCCCAAGCAACTAGGTTAAACCATAAAACCAAGAACGCATGGTAATCACTCGGAGACGGCATGAAATCCTATGAATTAATCTTAGCGCTGCTATCCCACACAGTAATCCAAAGCCCTCATTGTTGTCCTAAACACTAAATAAAAACGACTCAACATTTGTTAAGAAACTCTTATTAAATTAATTTTTCATATAGAAAGATGGCGCCATCTCTAAAGGGCAGATTAAAATCACTTCTCCATCTACACAGCGGCTTTATAACTTGCACTTATTACGTCAATCAATTATTGCATCTACTCTGACTGAGGCAAACTGAGGTCAACCAAACTGCATTGCTAAGTACTTGCCATGTCATCACTATGCAACAAGTCAAACACATAACAATTACTACAGACCAGTTTTCGAAACACAAAATGAATCATTATACTATAAGCTAGATTGAGCCCAAGGTCAATAAGTTTATTGTACACCTTAACATGATGTTCGCATGCACTCTGTTGGAGATAAATACAAGAGAGCTGATCAAAGAATCTAGACTCCTACAGCTCATTATGTGTCATTATCACAAAGGTGCAACATTATAATAAGCCTTCAGTGGCACCAGCGGTTATGCAGGATCTGACTAAGTGAATGTTTATCATGTCTGTGAGAAGATAAAAGAGGACTGTGCAGACCTGTGATAATACTAGCAACGGACAGCCTTGAAAATTGTTCCTGCAATTTCTGTTAAGTATCTCTATATACACAAACAGATGCAAAAACCTGTGGCAACATAACATTTGAATAGGAAATGATCAAGCAATGAAATCTAAAGCCACTGTGATATTGGATTCTAACTGGTTAATACTGATGCATCGAAATTAATTTCTTAAAACAAAAGCAAAAAAAAAAAAAAAAACCTGGAAAAAAAAGCTTAATGAAATGTAGGCAACTGGGTTATTCAGGTACACTATTCAGGGTGTTGTGTTGTCAAGTGATAAATTAAACCAGTACCAAACCAGTAAGTTCTTCAGCAGCTGTCCAAACTAATTTTTACATATTGCTACTCTAGCATTATTTTTTGTCACATTAAATTGTCTATATTATTCATGTATGCATGAAATGGATAGTAACACATGTGAAACGCCTCATCACAGAAGCCCTAATTAAACCACTATTTCTGTCAATGATTTTGCCCACCCAAATCTATAAATCTATGAAACTTTTCTTTAGTTTAATATTTCAGTGCATCACTTCTACAGCAACAGCATTGAGAAAATCTGTAGTTATGGAACTAATAAAGATATTTTTAGCCATCAGACTGGGTGTTCAAACAAAGCAAGTGTGTGTTTGGAAAAAAAACAGTACTTGCCATCTAGTTGATCCTAAACTAGACTTTGGGATCAACTACACTTTTTTTTTTAAAGCATACCCTATGTTAGGTCTGACAAGTCTGATCTCATCCCAACACAGACCACATGTGCCAGGCAGGAAATAAAGGGGTCTGGGTACATGTATAATCATTGTGTCTTACCATGGGAAAGAGAAAAAAAAACAAAAACAAAAAAAAACATTGGGGTATGGCCTAAAACCCCCAAAATATGGCCTAAAACTGAATCTAGTATGGAAACAGATGGGTATATGCTTCAAAATGGCTGCCAGGGTCAGTGGGAGGATCAACAACTGTGGAAAATAGATCATAACATATCTAATGTAGATATCATATTGAATATTTCTTCTGGGGTTCACTAAAATGTTATATGCAGTAGTGAAACTTTAAGCTGAGTTGACTAAACATGTTGCTGAGTGTCTCAATATCTGCAATTTTCATACAGACTGGCATTGCTTATTAATAAAGAAAATAAAGGATAATAAAGAATAAGAAAAAAAGAATTGAGGATTCGTCTCAATAATAACCTGCAAAATAAACTGCAGAATATGTAAGCTTTATGAAACAAAACGTAACTGCTAGATGAGCTAAGCTGCTAGCTTATAAGGGAACATATGATTAGCTTGTTTGCTACATGTGCTGTTTAATATAATATAACATAACCTCGCATTGTAAAGCTATTCTAGGTGTTTTAGGTATAATGTACCTCTCCTTACCTTTCTTCAGCTCGTTATACCAGACTCTGACGATGGTTTTGGAGTGTTTTCTGTGGTGGATGAGCCACAGTGAGAGGGTCTGTACGCTCTGCTGGGAGTTACTCAGTTCTGATAATTTCTTCTCCAAAGCAGGCTCCGAGAACACGGACATTTTCAACTACAATTAAGAATTGGGTAGAAAAGGCTCCTTGCCTATACCAGGCACCCGAAGGTCGAGGATATTAAAGCTGATAACTCCTCAAGCTAGCTACACATTCCCTGGTTTACCACAGAGCGCACAGTGAGCATGCGCGGTGTGAAGCTGTAGCGATGACCACACAGACAGCAGTTTAGGGCATGCAGTCTAGCTCTGTTTCTTCTTCTTCTTCTTCTGATGTTTTAGCTCTGTTTCAAACTGCAGTCATGTATTAATAAAACAGAAATTATGGTATATGAGTTGAATTGATGTGATATATATATATATTTTTACGGGGAATACAGAGGGGATCATGCAGGCACTAATTTATTACAGTCAGAGACTCTTAGATGAAGACACCAGCAAAGCATAATGGAAAAGAAAAGAAAAGAAAAGAAAAGAAAAGAAAAGAAAAGAAAAGAATAAGCAGAAGAAATATTTTCAACATTGATAATGATAAACGTTTTTATAAATAAACGTCAGCAGTAATGGCTGCAGAAAATTCAGCTTTGAGATCACAGGAGTACTTTTGAAAATAGGCTATATTAAAATGGTTTTTATAAATGTAATATTTCACAATATTTCTGTTTCTACTGTATTTTTGATTAAATAAAATTAAGCCCTGGTAAGCATAAGAGACTTAAAAATCGTTAACAATTCTTACTTTATTGTTTAAATTGTTTATTGTTTATTCTTTAAAATGTCACTGTTGTTTAAACTGATCTTTCAGCTAGTGCCAAAACCCCTCTAAAACCAACCAAAACTAGTCTAACTGTAACACCATGTAACATAGTTAAAAAATAAATAAATAAATACATAAAGTTCATTTAAAAAGTTACAAGTTTAATAACTTTGGTTATTTTTATTATTGTTGTTGTTATTATTGTTGTTGTTGTTGTTTTAAGTTTAAAAGTAGAGTGAAATGTTTTACAGGCCTGTTATGTTTAATTTCTCCCTGTAAGTACCCTTATAAATTATAATTGTTTCTTAAAAGTGATCAGGGTTTTTTTTCTATGATCTTATAATTTTCAGGGACAGGAGGAGAGTTTGGGAAACTTGTTAGGAAGCAGTCTGTGTTTAATATGGTGGCACTAGTGTTGATGTATTTACTGCTTCTGTCCTGAGCTGCTCATATAGTTCCGAGTTCTCAGGGTTCAGCTCACTGTTGTGACATCATAATGGAGATTCCGTTCTGGCAGCTCTAAACTGCTGTTCTGACTAATTGTCTTCTGTTGGTGTGTTAGGAGTGAAAAGATCGAAAGCTACTTTCGTGACTTTCTGCAAATATTGACGACAAATACTGAATTCACTTGCAGCATCCAGTGTCCACAATGGCACTGTTTAGCAGTGTATTTAGACAACTTTTTGAGCGTTTTGCTCACTTCTTGCGCAGAAGGGAGACACCTTTGAGGGCACAGCAGTGTGCAGCGCAAGAACGGGCGGCACTAGAGAAACTTCCAGAGGCATCGTTGACGAAGGCGGGTGAGAGTGAGGCCTTCGACTTCACTGCCAAAAACAGGAAGTGCAGGAGGAGACGCCGCCAGGTAACTTACCTGAGAAGTACCAGCTTGCACTGAAAAAAAGAAATAGGTTTAGAACCAATTTTCACTCTGTAATTACTAGTAAATTTCACAATTAATTACAAACAAACATCAACACATTGAATTAAATGTGAAATTTTGAAAACAGAAAGACTGAAATAGTATTATCTTGTATAATGTACTACAATAATCTTTATTCACAAACTTGAAACATCATTTTTACAGTATGGAGAGAAAAAGAAGGAAAGACAGGTGAAGAGAAAGGTGAAGAAGGAGAGAGAGATGAATGAGGGAGGAAGTCATAAAGACAAGGCAGAAAAAGAAAGAGAGACACTTAGCCTTGAAAAGATAAAGGATAGAGGACATGTGCCGCAGAAAAAAAGAGAGTCTGCCAAATTAAGAGAGATGCAGAGTCTAGAAAATTTGATGGAGGGAGGAAGTGAGTATAGAGAGGCTGGAGAAAAGAAAAAGAAGAAGAGAAAACTGAAGGAACGAAAGACCACTGAGCCAACTCCACTTCTTGTGGAGGTCAAACCTCAGCAAACTCTAATCAGTCCTCCAGAAAGATCTTCCTTCTTGACGCTAATAGAAGGAGAACTTCCAGTGTTTCCAAGTGTCTCTGAAGATCTTCCTTTACCAGCTGCTCGCTTCAAGCCCCTGCCACCAGTGACCAAACCACCCATGCATCCTCAAAACCAAGATCCTGCACCAGAGGAAGTGTCCCTGCCATGTTCTCCTCTTCAAGTGGATCCTCCCAAACCATGGGCAGTTCCTCCACGTCCCACTCCAGCACCTGATGAACTGTTTTCCCTCCGACGCTCCCAAGTGAGTCCTCCCAAACAACTGGTGGTTCCTCCAAGCCCCACTCCTGAATCTGATGAAGTTGTTGATCTGCAATGTTCTTCAACTGAAGTGTGTCCTCCCAGCCTGGTGAAGCCTCAGCAGTTCACTTCTTCCCTGTTTGAGCCGCCTCCACAACTCATGCTCATCGACATAGAGGATGAGGAGACCGAGTATGTGGAGTACACAGGGAAGACCATTCGGGCCTGTGACTTACCCAAGTCTGAACGCCCCCGACCGCTGGAGGCTGAAATGAAACCGAGAAAGATGATTGCTTGGTTGGAGAGTGACAGCGAGGTGCTGGAGGAAGTGTGGGCGAGTGAAGTGGTGGAGGTCCAGGGATGTGAGGAAGTGAAAGATAACCCTGATGAAATGGGAGACTCCAAGGCCATAGAAGGGCATTTGGATGACGCCTCTCAGAAAAAGAAGGAGTTGGATGAGCACATGATGAAGCTGTTCTGTGTAACCTCTCCTGAAGGTCCCAAAAATGAGACCCAGCACAAAGTGAATGTCCAGGAAGAGCCAAAGAGCAAAAGAAAAGTGCCACTTTTTCTGTTCATCTGGGCAGAAAAGAAGGCCAAGAAAAAGGAGGAGAAGAAAATACGGAAGGAGAAGGAGCGAAGAGAAAAAGAGTTGCTGCTTGAACGCTACAGGAACGATCCAAAACTGAAGCACTTGTTGATCAACAAGCACAACCGCCACTACTGCTCCTCTGAATGAAGATCATTGTCCCTTCCCAAAACATCCTCTTCACCTTTAACCTACTGCACAATTCTGTGTACAAATAAAAAATAAAAAAAACTGTGCAAAGATCCATGCAAGTTTCCTGACTATTAACACATAAAAACACGTGTTTAATGTTCAAATATTTAATATGAAAACATGTTTGAAGTGATTTTCAACCATTTTGAATAACCATTTTTAACTAAGAACAGCCACAGGACATGAATGATTCATCTCAGATCACAACATTAAAACTATTCTTGTTTTGAGTAAAAGGTACCTTTCATAGGTAGTTTTCAGTTAGGTTTATCATATTGTCTATGATGTGGATATTTCCAATATATCACCTGCTACTCTGTCTTTTTATGTTTCTTCCACTAGAGGCCCCCTTTGTGGATTTTTGGAGCATTTCCTCCCTAAGAATACAAACCATATGATATTGTTGTTTTTGACCAAACTTGCAGGTGTTTATTTATTTATAATGTCTCTTTCAGAGGCAAAGACTTTTGCAGATTCATGTTAACAGACATATAATACAATATATGAAAGTAAACAACTTCAAATTTTCTAAACAAAGTTTTGGTATAGTGAGGACTATTAAAACTGAAAAATCTGTTTGTTTGTTTTTTTACATGATTTTACATAATTATGATGAGAAAAATGGTTGTAATGTTACTCTTCCTTCATGACACTTTATTTCTTATCTTATTATGTTAGGTCATGTCTGAACAACAAATACTAATAAATCACAAATACTAGAGTCAACTTTACACATTTTTCCATACACAACACTCAGAAAAAAAGGCACAAAAGCGGTCACTGGTGCAGTACCTCTTTAAAAGCTACATATTTGTACCGAAAGGGTCAATACATATTACTACCCAAAAGGCTTTGTGTAGCTTTTGAACCTTTTTTTCTGAGAGTGAAGATTAATTTTATCTGTGTATTAATAGACATGGAATGAAACAAGCAACTGTCTTTAAGTGATCCACTCAAATGATCAAGATACTGATTCATTTCAAATTGGTCTCATAACCATTTTCAACACTTCACGTCATGGTATATTTCATGTATGATTTGCAATCTACTCCAGTCACTAAACGTGCAACAAATGACCATTTCAAGCTGTGTTTTCCTCCAATTTTATTTTTGTAATGAAAAGCAAACAGGCTGCAGAGGAACTTCAGTTTAATGCAAATGTACAGTGCAAAGAGATCTACAAAGCCCAAACACACTCTACACACCTCAATCCACTACAGCTTTACTTATGCAGAAGTCAGTAATAAAGACAAATATTTTATTAAAATAAACAAAAGAAGGTTTATGCCACCCAAGTCAATAGTTTCTTAACTCATGACTTTCACAGCCAGTTCAGTGTTCAATAGCTCCACATGCAAGGTAGGAGATTTCAGCTGGGTACACAACATTTCAGTGAATGTTACAAGTTAACTAATTAGCTGTGAGACCATTTAACATTCACATCTGAAACCATCCGGAGTGAATATTCTTTAGTATACAATTTTAATAAACAGAAATCTGTCTTTATATACTGCAATTAGCCCTAATATGCTTAAATAAATGCCTGTCAATGTTTAGTGTTTTTAAATTCTTACATTTCTAGGACAATTTTAAAAAATTCATGACAATTCGTCCATTACCCAGCAGACTTCCTCTGGCATTTTAATAAATAACTTATAAATAACCACAAAAACATCAAATGCAAGAATTATCCTAGAAATGTCCTGTTATTTTCCAGCACATGGAACATTTTTGCAAGGTAACATGCAACTAGCGATATTTCCAAAAGCATCAAATAATCCAATATTCCATTCACATTCGTTAAAATAAGGGAATAACATCTCTTTCCCTCAAATCACACACACATATACACAAACAAAACAACAAAATGATCTATTTAATGAAAAAAAACCAAAAAAAACAAAGTAAAGTAGTCAGTATGAAAGAGAAAAGAGTCATATAATGTAGTGTTTGAACCTCAAATACTGACCTTTGGAACGATTTAATAGTCAGGACAACCTCACAAGCTCACCTTCCTCTCAAAAAATAAAAAAGGAAAAGAAATTATACACAGGCTTTATTTTACTTCTCATAGTTATACTGTAGATAATACAGTCAACTGAACAAATGTTTGTCATCTTGGAGTGTATATATTGGTGGCATTATGTTGCAAAGCAGTAATGTTATAGAAACGCACACATTAGTGAGCAGCACAGCCAGATATTCATGCCTAGAACTAGAGGGGTTTGAGCTTTATTTGACTATTTACAGCTACTGTATATATGCGAATGTTTGGAGAAGTATCTATGTCTGTCTGCCATTCTTTGCTGTGTTAGACTATCATGCAGAGACTTTATATTGACTAGTGGAGCACATTAGTATCAGTAATGTTCTTTACTCTGACAAACAAATCTCCGCTCATTGATATCTGCTCTTTCTTTCTCCCTCTCGGTCAACCAGGCCACGTGCAAAGCTTAGTCGAATGAAATTTCTGCCATGCCGTTTGGATGCAATTGTTGACTCGTATCACGTTATACATCTCCAAAACCACAGAAGCGGTTGTAACATGAAGGACAGAGCGAGCAATGTAGAGGAACTACACTCAAACGGGTTCTTAAATAATTTTCTGATTTTGCCCAGAAAAGGACAAAGAGCTTATGGCCTGATCAGCCTGTACATGTAGACATACAGGGAATGTGAAAGACAAAGAAATTAAGAATATGAGGAAAGGTGATGAGATGTGAGGTGGTAGATCATTCCGTGTTAAGTGGACTGCACTTTCCTCTTCTTACAGGAAGGGGGCGCACTCATTCCCTGGTGCGACCCACGATGGCCAGGATGTAAAGGAAGATGTTGATGATGTCGGTGTAGAGGTTAAGAGCTGCATAGACGTACTCCTCTGGGCTAATGGCCAACTTCTTGTTGCCCAGTAGAAGTTGGGTGTCCACAGCCAGAAACTGTAAAAGAACAAACAGTCAAGCACTGAGTGTCACATTCATGTTGTGCTTGAGGAAATAAAGCAAGCTGAACTGTTACAGAGACTGAAAATGATATTAATCTTCTTCATCATTTTTGAAGATGTGTGCTATTATATACAATTTTGACCTTGTGGGTGATTCAAAAAAAAAAAAATCTCAGACTTACACTGAAGGAGTGATTCAAATAATATCAGAATATCATAAAGACTTTAAGCTTGTAAGCAATCACCTAGCACAATGCACTGGGCCTAGCAGCACCGCTGATGTTTTATTCAGAATCTACAAATCATGTGGTCTCAAATCATCAGCAAATACTACATGAAGTTTGTATCCTGCTTTACTGCAATGGTTACACTATTCTGTTTAAAAGTTTGCAGTAAGTTTTTTAATAAATGCTCTTCTTTGGAGCTTTCTCTTCATCAAAGAACCCTGAAAAAAATGTGTCAATGTATTAAAAGCCCTACAGCTGTTTTTAAGATTGATTATAAGAAGAAATCACCAAATCAGCATATCAGAATGATTTCTGAAGGATTATGTGGAACTAAAAACTGGAGTAATAGCTGCTGAATTCAGCTTTGCCATCACAGCAATAATTAACATTTTAAAATATATTCAAATAGAAAAAGGTTATTTTAAATTACAATAATATTTCACAGTATTACTGTCCTTACTGTATTTGATCAAATAAATGCAGTCTTGGTGAGCAAAAGAGACTTCTTTCAAAAACATATATAAAAAACAAACCTTACCAATCCAAATTTTGAATGGTACTGCACATCATAATTTCCTGAAGGCTTTATCCAAGAACTCTACTGTAATTTCCTGATGTTCCAACAATTTCAGTTCCAAATGCTTAATCTCACTGCTCCAAAAGACATATGATTTTATACAGCCAGTCAGACTGGAAAATTGGAGATTTCGAAAGGACCCAAATTTGGTGACCCAGTTTAAGACAGATGGTAAAACGTTTTTCCATGTACCTCACAACAAAGACATAACAATTCTTACACTGTTTTAACAAAGGATGATGACTTTAATAGCAAACAATCAAACTATAATAGCAAAGTGCAGATTTCCACGTTTGAAAGATATATGTTCACCAAAGCAGCATGCTATTGATCAAACAAACTGTCCAAACCCTATTAATCTTATTTTTTATTTTTATTTATTTGATATTTTTTAATATAATGGTTATTTAAACTTAAAGTGTAATAGCAAAGCACCACTCCAGCCATTAGTCCAGACTGCTGTTTTACTATCTTGTTGAAAACAGCAGTGTAACTTAATGAAGTGTGGAAGTCACAATACAATGTCTTTTCTAATGTCTAAGAAGTGCTTTGTTTCTAAAGTGAATGAGCTGAAATATCTGAAGAGATGAAAGAAGAAAAAAAGAAGAAAGTAAACTAAATCTAACCAGAGACAGAAGTTTAGATGTACAACAACTTAACATTTCTTTTCAATAAATTGACAGCTAGAATGCCAAAGGTTTTAAAGGTTATCATTATTGCAAGTAAAGAATAGATTGAAAAACAAATTTAACAGTCTTAGTAACAGAAGTATACATTTGTGTGAAAAACATTTTTTAAAAGGATATTAAGGTATTGATGGTGGTACTTACACAAGTGAACAGCAGGGCCCCGAGCGAGGCATAGACGATGTGGAGAATTTTGTTTTGGATGAAGATGCAGAGGAAAGAGGCCAAGAGCAGGACAATCAGACAGACAAAAAGAACACCCCAGCAGGAAGTGAAGTCGTATTTGCTCTATTTTTGAAAAAGAGAAGGATAATGACAATCAGTAGTGGTTACTGCATGCAAGGAACACATGATAAGTTCAAACGCTCGGAAACTAATTTTGCCATCATTGAATGGAAAGGTCCACACTATACTTTTAAATCTTGACATGTTGTCATAAGACATGAGATGTTGTTTGGTAACATGAAGTGTGAATAAAATAAAATCAAGAAATAAAAACTATGAGACTGCTACAGTGAGCAAACAAACCTGCAGTGAGAAAAGCACAACTGTGAAGCAGACCACCGCAGTGATGCCCACTGCCATAATAACTGCATCTGTATCATAGTAGCTGGCGACCATTCCAACCATATAGGACAGACTCAGGGTCAGGATGGACTGAGAAAGAGAAAGAAATACAGTTAACTATATCATTTAACATATTGCAAACAACAAATTTTTCCAAGTTCGCAGATCACATAAAATCATATAAAAACCTTATTGCATATGTTTTTGCACAGTGTAGAATAAAAACACTAAATAATGTGTAAATATAGGCAGTTGTACCAGTGCCACCAGGTTCCATGGGTGTTTGCGGCGAAACTCTCCACAGCAGCTGAGAACGATCAGCGAAACAAAGAAGACAGCGTAGGACACATAGTATGTCCACTGATTTCTCCGTACAAACACTTTGACATCAGTTGCAAAGGTAAAAATGGCAACAAAAGAGAAGGTGACCAACAGCTGCACGGTCAAGACCATAAACACCTGAGAAGAGAGTAAAGAAACAGTGTTTTTCTTTGACACATTGTACTGCTACATACAATATTTACACATACATTTGATAAGACCATTTGTAGTAACTGTGTTTAATAAACATATTGGTCATTTATCTGTGTGTGTACTGTACACTGTGTAATAAATGGATGTTAAATGTGACACATTTTTAGAGATTTTATTTTATTTATTTCCTAATAGTCTCCATTTTGAGACTACTATAATTGACCATTAACTGTGCCTGGCTGATAAACAAAAGTGGTAGTCCCCTGTATTCATTTTTTTTTTTTTTTAATTAATTCACATTTATAACATTTATTGTTACATTACCTATCCTCAATTACAAAAAATAGTTAACACTGCTGTGAGAGTTTTTCCTATTTTTGAATACAGCACATTAGATTTTTTTTTCTTTTGTTATATAAGCAAAAGCGAATGTAAAAAAATATACATATTTGCTGTGCTCTCTCATTCAACACTATAAAAGTTTACCCAAGTAACCCAACAATGAGACAAAGTTGCATTCTTGCTCATTTTACATTTAACACTGGACTCTTTCTACAAATTTATTTCAAACAAATAAATAAAAACCCCACCTGAATCTGTCTCTTACTGCTTACCTTTCTAATGAAGGCCTGTCGGATACTCTTATCTTCCCAGCCAGAGTTCGCAAACTCATCATTGCCATAGTAAGAAGGGGGTACATCTCCACCGTGGTATCCAGGGCTGTCCATAGAAGCTGTCAAAAAAACATGAAATGATGGGTGAAATCTAAAGTATGCTAGAGCCATCATCTAATGTATTTAAATCCATCCAGTATGCTCCTTCAATAAAACGCCAACAGAAATGGAAAACTGAAGTACGGGACAGATTTAAACAGTTTTATAGGTTTGGAAAGGAAAACAGATTTTATAGCATCTACACCAACAGCACTAGCAAGACCTCATAATAATACAGTTGAAAAGATATCCTAATTGTTACAGCAGGGACTAGGGATGAGGTAAGAAAGGAACAAATTATACATTTTCAACCCTGACAGAGCTAGTAACCTTTTGTTGAATCGCTCAGGCAAAGCACTTTACCTTAAATAACCCTCAAGAGGACAGATTACACACTGAATAAACAAGCTTATTCAACCTGACAACACCTGAACTCAACAGGGACACCACTCACTACTCTTAAGAGAGTAGGCTTATCGGTTAAACTGTGTACAACATTTTATAGCAAAATCCTAAGTATAAATAGTGAGTCCTGACATAAACATTGAGTTTTTAATGGTATTTACCATTAGGATCTACACCAAAGGCAGGCTGGCCAGGCCCCTGCTGGTATGGACTCTGAGGGTATGGCCCCTGAGCATAGGGCCCCTGTGGGTACGGCATCTGTGGATACGGCATCTGTGGGTACGGACCAGGGCCGAACCCTGGTGCTGGAGGTTGGCCATAACCGGGCTGGGCGTAGGGTCCTGGTGCCGCATACGGAGGAGCTCCTGGACCCTGGCTATAGTTGGGCGGAGGCATTCCAAAGGCATCAGTTTTGGGTGGCCCATAGACGTTGTTGTGAAGAGGATTGTTCTCCCCCATTATAGGGTAGACTGGCTTGTCCTGGGACATCTCTCCTTCCCTCACTGGAATCCTGATATTGACAAAAAAAACAGAAGAGTTAAAATTTACAGAAAAAAAAGTAATATGGTAGTAAAGTAAAAAATTACATCAGTGCAGTTTAACAAATTAACTAAAGCAGCATCCTAAACATTATGGGAAATCATAAGTAACCAATTTGGAACACAGTAACAGTATTGAAATAGTTGATTTCAATAGAGTATGATGTTAGCATGTTGCTAAGCTAACAGCCTGATACTCTAATAATCTATTCAATTTATGATTTTAAGTGGATTAAACAATCTGATATTATTTTGATATAAAATAATACCATAATTCTAATAAAAAGATGTTTTTATAATATTATAATATAATTGACTAGTTTCAATATGCAGTGAAATTGCTTTTCTTAAGTAAAGTGATAGCTACATTAAAATCATGATGAAATGGAAGTACCAACAAACTTTTTTTCCCATATTGTAATGTACAGATTCATAAATAAGTGGTTTTATGCTGACTAAATGATTAGAGAAGTCCACCATGCCCAACCAGAAGCCTGTTGACTGAATTTTGATTAAAAATCTAGGTTAAAAAAAAAGGATGTATTAAGGAATCATTCACAATAAGATCAACGACATGCATTTAGACATTTTTTAGGGTGAATTTTCAATTCTTGCCAACCTTCAAATTTAAATACTTTATATTTTAAAGTAGTTTGTGTTGGAGTTACACATCCTAAAACTAAAAATGGACAAACCAACAGTGAGCTGTGATGATCTGATCAAAACAACTCCAACTGGACCAACCACAAGTGAACAATCCAGCTCTGTTTACTCAAAGATTCAGTTCAGTCCACTGAATAATGTGCATTTTCACACAAAAGGGGCCGCCAGAAGGCAAAAGGGGCATGATTCAGTGGGAATTACGACTGAATACAGAAAACAAACAACACCCTCAAGAACCTACACCAAACCATACATTATCCAAACATTTATCCAACGGCAGAGGACATATGATTACAGGTTCTCAAACAGCTTCTCGGTTGTGCAGCTGAGAGAAAGGAACTGCTATTGACAAATTATATTAGAGAATTGTAGAATATTATAGAATTGTATTATATAAAATAAAACACTAAATACTAAAAGCAATCATTTGAAATGCTTCAAATGAATTTAGGCACCTAAACATTATAATTTACAAATATATACATTAAAAATATTCATTTAGAGATTTGTTAAAAGATTACACGTAGCAGTGATTTTAAATTATTAGGTTTTATTAAAGTTTTTTTTTTTTAGGTTAATATAAAAGTAAAAATAGGGGAAATTAGTATGGCCAATTAAACAACAACAACAACAACAACAACTACTACTACTACAAAAAACTACTAATTACAATCAATTTATAAGATTTAATTAATAAAACTAAACACTGTAATTTTTATAAACTGCAATCAACTGTAAAAAAAAGGAAAAAAAAAAAAAAAAAAAAAAAAAAACCACAAGAAGGCAAGTTAGTCAGAATAACAATGACCCTCTAACACATATTACAATATTGTAAAATAAATGTCACTATGAATAATCTCTGTCCCCTTTAAGGGACTTCACTGTATAACAGCAGTTATACAACACTGTCCCATTTACTGTGGATGCCAAATCCCATGTGACTTGATCTCAGCTCAGCGGTCTGCCCAGTGTTACAGAACAGGTTATATTCAGTGGCCTGTTTTCCACTGTCCCCCTTCACAGCAGCAGGAATTAAATAAAGCAAATCCACATCATTTTCCCCTGACAAATACAGTGACTAAAGTCTTGATCCTTTTAACATATGCAAGACGTCCAAAATTATACATTCTTTTTGTTTAAACAGAAAACAATAGCTGGTGTTTGTTTTTGTTGTATTTGGAATGTCAGCTACTGAAAAACACAAGCTATTATTTTGTCTAATCTGCAAATCACATCAGGGTGCTCTATTAAATCTATGCAGTGCTGAAAGCTCTCCATTCATTAACATCCCTGACTGTTTATCTCTCAAACTACACAAACCAAATTAAGCAGCTTAATATGTTGCTAAGATCTATGCTGCTGGTTGCTATTAGATCACTGCACTTATCAAGAATCAGTCAAGTTTGAGAGCTGTTTTTTCAGACATGTAACCCTGACTGATTCGGTGATTCCAGCATACTTTATTTTAGCTCAGCAGGAAGGGTTTCCAAAGGTTCATGTTTATGACTGGCCTAGGGAGTTACTGGAAAAGAAAAATGATATTATGATTCACTAGATTAGCTAGAGTCTTTAATCAATAACAACTCATGTCTTTAAGAAGTAATCAAACTCATGTCACTTATGCCCTTGTGGCTTGACGATTTATTAAAAATCAAATGTCAAAACATTTACTCTCAAAGCAAATACATTTAAAATGAAGAATTCGATGTATGTAGTATAAAATAAAGTCTGATTTAAAGGTAAATTTGTGATTAGTCTTATGGCACGTTTGTCAGCTGACTACTCATTCCTTGATAGTGACACATTTGTAAGCTTTCACTCTTAAAAATAAAGGTTTCAAAATTGTTTTTCACAATGACGGTGAAAAACCCTGTGACTTTTGGTTTCCCAAAGAACCTTTCAGCGAACAGTTCTTAAAAGAATCATTTTTTTCTTAGTTTCAAGAATATTTAGGACTTAAACTTTTTCCACTATAAATAACATTTTGTGGAATGGAAAAGTTCATGGATGTTAGGTTCTTCTGATGCATTCAGAACCAGAAGACAGCCTCAAATGTGCCAACGCAAACACTAAAATTTAACATGTAACATGTATCTACATGATACATTTAACATGTATCTTCTTGACCATGCTAATATATCTACAAATGAAGCAAATTTGTTAAAAATAACAAGTTAGCATTTTATTTTATTCCTGCAGAGACAAACTTTGTTTATATTTATACATCTTAATTTTTGATGTGAGAGCAGGTGCAGACATTTTTAACTTGAATGCTGCGATGCTTCCGGTGTCAGTCACTTCCAGTTATTTTGGCTGTACAAAAAGAGTCTGTCATGTTGCCTGATCTTGCAAACCGGTATTTCTTTTAGATTATTTTAATTTATTACCATAATCATAAACACATTGATTTACAGCGCAAATAGTTTTATTGTTTACCTCACTTTATTATTCTTCTAGTCACAAACTATAGCAGCTAATGAACGCAAATTCTCAATTCACATTAAAAGAAACTCTGCTTAAAATTAGGCTTGCTGATCCTTTAATCATTAAGTCATGAACCTGGAACATGGGTGTGTGTTGATGATGATATAAGGAGAAATATATCTAAGATTCAAGATTTAGTAAAATAGTAAAATCTTAGTAAGATCCAAATTTGAAGAAACCAACAGATGAAAAATAATTTTCAAAAATGGCTAAACTTGTAACAGCAATGGAATGGATGTGGATGTCAAGACAATTCACAAAAATGTGTAGGAAAAATCAGATGCAAAAGAGCAACAGAGGTCTCGGAGGACTGTTGTCCAAACTGGTGCTTCAATTCAATCTAGGAAGGGTTACAAAAGCAGAAAAATCCTCTTAGGTGACATGTGGTGGATAAATGAAACAGGCACTTCACTTGGCTACCGCTGAAGTGGTTCACGGAGGGAATTATATGGAGGGAACACTGCTTCAGTGAGCCAAACACCTCACAGTCTGCACAAATCACTAAGCATTAGTGAACAGGGTTGCAGACCTAAACCTAAATCTGTTTACATATTTAACTTCTTTCATAAAAACTGGGCTTGTGCTTAGAAGCCACAGCACTCAAAACAACAAACCTGGCTATTTTGAGCATTGCAGAAGACAAAAACTAAAACTTTTAATTAATTATAGTATATTCTAATAAGTGAAGCTTAAAATTAGTACTAACTGTTTTTTTCTTATTTCACAGCCTTCTAATGCATGTGGCTCTTAAAAATACAAAACTCAACATACACTACCTTCAAAGGTTTGGGGACAGTAAGATGTTTTTAAGAAATTCATACTACTATTCAGAGCATTAAACTGATCAAAAGTGACAGTTTTATGATGTTACAGAGATATATATTTATAACAAATTAATAAATGCTGTTATTTTGAACTTGTGACTAGTGCTGTTAAACGATTAATCGCGATTAATCGCATCCAAAATAAAAGTTTTTGTTTACATAATATATATTTGTGTACTGTGTATATTTATTATGTATATATAAATACACACTCATACAGTATATATTTTGAAAATATTTACACGTATATTTTTATATTTACATCATTTATATTATATATAAATGTATTTAATATACAAATATAACATTTTTCTTAAATATATACATGCATGTGTTTGTATTTATGTATACATAATAAATATACACAGTACACAAATATACATTATGTAAACAAAAACTTTTATTTTGGATGCGATTAATCGCGATTAATCGTTTAACAGCACTACTTGTGTCATTAAAGAATCCTGAAAAAAACTACATAACAGTTTCCACAAAAATATTAAGCAGCACATCTGTTTTCAACATTGGTAATAATAATAAATGTTTTTTGAGAGCCAAATCAGCATATTATAATTCGGGTTCGCCATTAATGAATAATTTAAAAATATATCCAAAAACAAATATTAAATTAACAGTGCACTATATTACTGTTTTTACTGTATTATGATCAAATATATGCAGCCTTAATAAATGTAAGAGAACAGTAATGTATATTTCATGATTATCTGAAAAAATGTGTATGAACTAAAAGTTTTAAATCATCAGTTAAAAAAAAAAAATGGTCAATTGACAAATTCTGTTTTCCCTAAAAGCCTCACAAAGTTCCAGAGCAGATGTGTGTCTCGATTATTTCCATGGATATTTAGTCCATTCTGTAATCTATGGACCTATGTCAAATTCATTCATATTTCTCCAAGGCATTTTCCAAATGTGCATGGAAGATGCAGATTCCAGCTTTAAACCACCATCTCAGCATTTTATTTCCATGTGGACGAAGACTCGTGAAGGTAAACATCATCCTCTTGCTCCCATATAATATGGAGAATGTGCTTTTATGCTACACTGAATGGCATAGATTAAATAACATTATGCGAAATAAACCGATGCAGTTCATGGCTACGTAAACAGGATCTTTATACGTGACTCTGTTTTGCACTGGTTACAGGATGCATTTGCATGCATGCATGAGCATATTATGGCAGCTAACCAATGCACAGGAAACAAGCTAAATCAGACTTTGAAGAGTGGCTGAGCAGACATTTGCAATTGTCCATCAACTGAATGACAAACTTCAGCATTTGGTCAGCTGAGAAGCACCAAGCACTGTGTCCAACAGAAAACAGCCACCTACCCCTCAACTACAAGACAAAAGGACATATCGCCAGCACCCATTGTTTGAAAAACTGTATACAATTTGCAGAACAGCAATGCACAATGTACAATGTCAAGAAACAAAAAATAATAATTTAAGCAAGCCTGGGGAAATGGATGTGGGTACTGAGCTGTATAATTTGCTGAGAGGGGTAGAAAGGGATGATGAGTAGGCCTGAATGTTATCCAGGAATGCGAGTAGGTGGTGACTTGGCAAATAGTGAGAAGAGAGAACATCAATTTTAGAGAAAATAAAACAAATAAAACATTACAAGGATTCCCTATGATAAAGCTTATTGGGCTTAAGGCATAATATGCTTCAGTAAGCATAAGCACATGATCAGTGTCAATAAAATGCAACATCACGCTGAAAGGAAGAGGCTGTGGTTATCAAGGTCTTGCAAATCAGACACGTGATGTGGTTTTTCCAGTTTTTTGTTTTGTCTGCATGTTACCAAACATGGATTTGAATATGACTGCCTGCACCTGTCCTTTTGCTTAGCAAAAAGAAACCATTACAGACTGTGAATGGCAAGCTGTTTAAGCAATTATTCCTTTGCAACAAATAGTATCTATTTTTGTGTGACTAGCACTTACTAAAAATTAATCCAATAGTGACACTTTTCCCAATTTCACTATAATTATTTCACTATTCATTAGACACTAGTACTAGTTTATTAGATACATACTAGCACTTATCCCAATAGAGAACATTATCTACTATTTATTCCAGTTCCTTCTGGTACGTAGACCAGTTTTACTAATAAGTAGTAGACTTTTCAAACAAGTTTAACTGGTAAGTACTAGTATTATTTCCAGTTACTAGTAAATACTAGTATTATTACCAACAGCTATTTGTAGCCTATCTATTCCAGTTTCACTAGTATTTATTTATTGGATACTAGTCTCAGCATCTTTTTCCGTTGTTACTAGTAACATTTCTAACTAAGCATGTACTAGTATCTAAATAATCAGTACTAGAATTTAAAGAACGAAACCGAAAAACGTATTTGTCACTAGTGGATTACCTACTAGTAATTGAAAATAAGTAGCAAACTAAACACTAGAGAAAGTTAAAACGGTTTGCCACAAATTATGCGATGACCTATCCATTCAAACTGAACTACTGACACTGTTATTATATTAGGGGTAACTAGTGCCCATAACAAAGGCTTTGTGTCTCCAATTACCGATTTAACACATAAACTCAAGAGGTTTAAAGGAACCGTATAATGAGCCATAGGGAACACTGTAAATTACATTTCGAAATACCATACTTTCCTCTTTTTAGCAACAAATTTATGACAGGTAAACCATTCAAAAACCTAATATTTAAATCTACACACAAGTAAGCCGTTTTATTAGCTCAGTCAAAACAAGAGTAGGTTAACCTAACAATAAATCTGTTAATCTGTCGCTGTTATAACGGGATGGCCCGCTGCGCACGTCGTTAATATATGAACAAACCAGCCACATTTGCTGTAACATATAATGTCAATCGTAGAAGTTTACAGCACAAAAAACGATATCTCTAAATAGACAGAAATGTGCGTTGACAGAGCTGGCTTTAAACATTTATTCGCGTGAAAACATGAACCGTAATCTGGCGCACCAAACAACACCATGACAACACGAGCGCCATGTCCATCCACCTGCGTTATTCAACAATATTTGCTCAGAAATTAGAAGAAACTGAAAATGAAGACAGACTTACCCTTCAGTTTAGGAGACGCGCAGCAAAATGCAACGTTTGTTTATTAAATAACAGCAGAAACAGAGTCCGTGTTTGTTGGTTTGAGTTGACGTTAGCCGCAGTAAAGCTTGTCTGATCTGAATCCGTTAGCCACGCCCACCGCGATTCTCTCACAGCCAGATCGTGTGACGTTCACGAGAAGTCACATGACTCTAGAGAAACATCTTCGCACTGTACAGATGGGACGTAAACGCAGAGACTTTCTCATTACGTAATTGCTAGAATGTTCTACAAATATCTACATGAGTTGAATATATATTTAAAAGATATATGGAGCACAAAGAAAAGGCCAATTTCCAGCGTTCAGGGGTTCTCACAGTGTTGATAGTGAGAGAAATGGGTTTAAAAATTACATTAAGTTAAATGCTTTTCTAGGCAACTCATTTAGCGTTAAACAATGTCCTGTAGTAACTCAATGTATTGAAGAAATATTTGTATAATGGGGTTCGTCATTGTTTGCATCATTCAAATGATGCACCAAAACAGGCAAATGATGTATGGAAGTGGGAGACTTGATGCTCAGCATGTTATCTTTTGAAATATTATGAAATTTGGTTAATTTGGGGAAAAATAAATATGTCCCCTAAATATAAATTCCCTAAAGTAGTGGTTAACTAGGGGAATCAACAAACTTCTAAGAGGCCACAAGATGAAATAAAATGGTTCAAATCAAGTTATATTAAAATAATATAACACTAATATATAATAAAAATACTTTAGAACCACTTCGCTAAAGTCTTAATGATTGTTAAAGTTTCTTAAGCCAAGAACTTGGACACATTCAAATTGCAAAGATGTTCTCTACACATTTAATAAACGTTTTCACCACATATTTACAAACAAGAAGTTGACACCTGAATTTAAACTGATCAGAAAAAACGTTATTGGCAGCACTAATCTGGGATTTCCACAATAGCGATAATCTTCAGAGCATGTGATGATGGTGTAATTATCTTGTCATGTGAAATCCACTATTTCTATTTGATCTGGGGGATTCCAATGGCCGTCTGCCTGCCTCTTGATTTCTCCACTAATCCCACACTTTACATTTTAGTGGCAATTCCTACGTAGATTGTCCAGTCCGCTTTTGCTGATAGTCCCATACGCCTGAGAATAACTGCCTAGTTTGGCGCGAGGATCGCCGGCTGCAGAAACATTCGAATTGCTCTGGAAAACCTTCTTGCTGAACCTTGGAGGAAGCTTGGCATCATGTGTATGCGAATTAGACCGCTGATTCTGTACAGTGGGACATTAAGATATCATAATGAGGAAAAACATAAAATATATCAGACATATATCATTTATTAAAAACTAAGTAATGAAGGTGATCTAAGGTACAAAATGACTCTAGCATAAAAAGGAAGAATATACACACTAGAACAGATGGCAGTAAGACCTCCTGATATGTGTGTCAAAACTGTGGGGGATTCTCAACATTGCACTGTTTTCTATCTTGTGACAAACACAGCCTCAACCAATAGATTGTGTTGGCAGGCTGAATGTTCCCATGTCATAGTAAACAAGAGTCACACGGGTCACATGGGTTTTATGCAAACTGGAAACATTAATGGTTAAATAGATGTTAGCTGTGATTTTCTGAAACATTTTTGCCCCCCAAAAAACAAAAGGGCACTCACCAAGCGAGCAGAGGTGACACATAACCCAGGGGAAACAATGGGTTCATCCTTGCGAAGCAGGGGATTATTTTGGGGCTGTGCTAGTGTGAGAGAGAAAGAGTTTGTGCGTGCCACAGGGGCAGAGCGACCTCGCTGGTCTATACCCTGATTGGAAGGAATGAACAGATGACACATTTTAAATGGACATTGAAGATTTTATCACCATATTACCACTTAAAATGTCTTTAAATGTTGAACAGACAACAGCTCTTATATAAAATGAAACAGTAGGACATACCACAGGCCCATTAGCACCATCTGCAGGCAGTACACCTCCAGTATCTTGATTTCTCCTCCCAATCCGCTGAGAATGAGCTGGGTAGTGGTGCAGTTTGACTAAACCATCTGGAAAAGAAATGGATAATACCGTTTATGGCTATCTAATGAGTAATATACTGGCATTTTAAAGTTTGTGGTCTGCAAGATTTTTTTAATTGTTTTTTAAAGAAGTCTCTTATGTTCACCAAGGCTGCATTTATTTAATCACAAATACAGTAAAACAGTAATGTTGTGAAATATTATAACTGTCTCTAAGTATTAACATGATTAACATGATCCTTCAGAAATAATTCTAATATGTTGATCTGGTGTAAAAAAAAACATTTATTTTATTTTCAATGTTAAATATCATTGTGGATTCTGCAATATCAAATTTCTTTCCCCCTCAAAATTCTTTGATAAACAGAAAGTTACAAAAGAACAGCATTTATTTGAAATAAAAATATTTTGTAACATCATAAATGTTTTTACTGTCACTTTTGATCTATTTAATGCACCTTGCTGAATCAAAATATTATTTTCTTTCAAAAAAAAAAAAAAAACATACTCCAAACTAGTGTATATGCTAAGACGTATAGTTGCAGTCTATTCTATGGTAGTGTATATTCTATTATAAAAGTTGAAACCAGGACCTTCAGTGACCAAAGCCATATGTACATTGTACATAATTGAATGTATAAGTGTGGTAATTGAATGTTATTGTACAACCACTATTAAATAGAACTCACTAGGCATGTGTGTGATGGGGTTATAAGAGGTTTTGACCGCACTGGGGCTCACTGCTGGGCTTGTGCTTTCAGGAGCTGAGTGTGTTTGCTCAGGCCTACTGAGAGGTTTCTCAACAGCTGCTCCAGTTTCATTAGAGCTCTTCTTGTCATTAGGAGACTTCCTGTCATGATCTCCATCCACGCCACGCTTGCCTTCTCTTTGAGAGCCAGCACCTGTTTCATTGCTTTTGTCCATTCCACTGTCCCCATTCACTTCTGCAGTCTTCTCCTCTGATTTCTGTATGAAGTGAGGTTGTTTGTGCATCTGCCGACTGGCCCTTTTTTCCAAGATCATCTTTTACAGGAGAAATCGGAAAGTTGTTTTCAAGCACTCGCTAATATATTATTACTGTAAAAATACTACCATTCAAAAGCTGGGGTCAATACAATTTTTCTAATATTTTAATGATTTTTAAGACTGCATTTATTTAAACAAAAATACAATAAAACAGTAATATTGCAAAATATCATTACAAACCTGTAAAATAATTCTCTCTATCTACTGTCTATTTTTAAAAAAAATAAAAATCATACTGAACCCAAACTTTTAAACTTCAGTGAACGATTATTTATGCTCAGTTTGTGTGATTTCTGTCACTGTGACACAGCATTTGTTACCATAACACAGAAATCATATGACTGTGTACACTCACAACATTATGACTGTTCAAAGCAAAGCACAAGTCAAAGGTCAAAATAAATCTGTGAAAAATGAGAAAATAATGAATGGAAAGTTTCCACTCACTTCATAGAGTTTGTTTCTGTACTGAGTAACAGAGAGTTGGACGTCATCGTCCACTGGCAAAATGACATCATAGATCAAACTAGGCTCTCTGGCTGGGTTGTGAAATCTTGCATGACAAATAGAAAGAAGAGGGACATTTTTGAATGTTATTATTCATTTATTCATATAACAACAATGTAATAATTCCAAAAATACCATTTATCATTATGACTTATTCTCGTAGCTTCATAACGTTACAGTTGAACCACTGATGTCACATGGACTATTTTAAACAGGTCCATACTTTGTTTCTAGGTCTGATTACATTCCAGTTGTGTTGCTGTCTATGCAGGGTCAGAGAGCTCTCGGATTTCATCAAAAAATATCTTAATTCATGTTGTGAAGATGAATGAAGGTCTTATGTGTTTGGAACGACATAAGAGTAAGTAATTAATGACAGAAATTCAGAATATTCATTATGGAGAGAACTATAGTGCACTGATGATCAAATACAATGCGTCAAGTGCTGTGTATTAGGAAAGTAGACAGGGTCAATTTTGATTTCATGTTGACTTACATTATTGTTTAAAAACATTAAATAACTAAAAGCAAAACTCACTTGGACACATAAGGGTGCTGCAGAGCTTCCTCTGCACTGAGTCTCTTGTCTGGATTGAAAACCAGCAAGCGCTGCACTAAATCAAGGGCATCAGGTGGCACTGACACTGGCAGAATTTCATCTAACGGCACCTGCGGTCTAAACACACATTCACATCAAGCATGGTTATTATTATGTCAGCAGAGTCATCATTCCAGTTCAACTAAACAACCACAGAGCGAACAATGAAGACAAACTGTTAAATATTAACATTACATACCTAAGCAGCATTCTCTGAATCACAGAAGCCCCATACTCTGATCTGATAGCTAACACATCTACAAAAAAACGATACACAGTCCTATTAGCAAAAGTTGGTTTGTGTTTTCAATCGATTAATAATTGATGAAACAATCCATAATTCTTTGTGGCTGGTTTATTTAGTTGTTGCCTGAAAGAACAAGTCTCATGTAAAATACGAACTCACCCTCTGTAGAAGGATGTGGAATGGCGCTCATGATTTTTTCGATCTGATTAATGGTAGACGTCCCGGGGAAGAGAGGCTTGCCCAGGAGCATCTCTCCCAGAATGCAACCTATGCTCCACATGTCCACACCTTTTGTGTACCTGCAGGAAATATAGGACCCATTATCATAATATACTATATGTCATGATTAATACATTATAAAACGTTTAAAGCAATCTATTTTGGGGGCCACGCACCTACTGGATCCCAAGAGAATTTCAGGGGCTCTGTACCATCGTGTTGCCACATACTCTGTCAAGGCGGGATTCACAGCATCCTCTTGGATCTGGTACAGGGACCTTGCCAAGCCAAAGTCACACAGCTTCACAAAGCAGTCTGAGTCTAGTAAGATGTTGGATGGCTTTGGGAAATAAAAATAAAGGAATTACCTAAACCAGAAATGGTTTAAATTAATTCTGTAAGCATGAAGTGATGTTAAAAGGTGTAACATACCTTTTGATCCCTATGAATGACATTGCCTGAATGAAGGTATTTTGTCGCTTTAAGAAGCTGGTACATAACATAGCGCTTATGAATGTCTTTTAATAGACTTCCTTTCTTTATTACTGCATGTAGGTCTGTGTCTGAAAAGAAATGAATAGTCGGTATGGATTTGAATAGTCAGTAAATCACATCATGTCAATAACAGTAACTTGGATTTATAAATATTGCCACAGAGTACACTTAATTGGAATATAATGGTGTGAAGAGTACTGACTAATAACTGCAAAAGGCTCCAGGAAAGATCACACAAATGGTCTCTTACCCATGAATTCAAACACAAGGTAAATGTCTTTGTCGTTTTGGGCTCTGATGACATTCAGTAATTTAATTATGTTAGGATGATCCCCAAACTCCTGCAAAAGGAAAAAAGTAGGAAGTTTGATACCTTAACAAACACAGAATTAAGTTTTTAATGTAATCAATTGTGTGCAGTCAGTAGATTTTTTTTCTCAAAAGAAATTAATACTTTAATTCAGCAAGGATGCATTAAACTGACCAAAAGTGACAGTAAAGGAATTTATAATGTTACAAAAGATTTCTATTTCACATAAGCAGAATATAAGCAGAACAAAATGTGAGCATAACAACTGCTTTTAACACAGAGAATAATACATTTTATTGAGCACCAAATTAGCATATTAGAAAAATTTCTGAAGGGCACAGGAATAAATTACATTTTAATATACATTAAAATAGAAAACAATTATTTTTAAATTGTAATAGCCTAATATTTCAGTCATTCTTGAGAAGTGGGACAAAACAGGATACAAAAAAAAAAAACTCAGACAAATGAAACTACATTTATGTACCTTATAGCCTATGTACTAAGCTACTGAGCTATGTTTTAATACAACCTCCCAACCTTTCTCTTTTTTTTAACAAAAAGTGCTTTTTAGCTTGGATCTTTAACAGCATTCAAGATGTTTTTAACATTTCAAAACACATTCTTGTGTTAGCAGACATATTACACTTTCACATGTGACCAACAATTCCTCAACAAATATAAAATATCATAATGAAATATTATCAAAATATTCCTCTGACGGAGATGACAGAACTGACGGAGTTGACACATCTGATGGTGGTGACGAAAACCTGAATTTGTAGCATTTTTAACTATCAAATACATTGAATCAATCAATTACTGTATTAAAACAAACACAACAAACAGTGAGTATGTTATTGTTTATAACGCTTTTATTCAAGAGTCACATTTAAGTATTTTGATATATTATTAGAACACAAAATCTGACGGTGGTGACATCTGACGGTATTGAAAAATTTGGCATTTATTTCACAAAACAAATGGAGTTCATGTAGTAGCCATTTTGTTTTTTTTCTGTTGATGCTAGATGCTAATGGAACCTGCTTCAGGAGAATAAAATGATCCAAATATTTCAAATAATTTCCTCAGAAATTGGAAGATGGTGTTGACATATCATGGTTGTGACCAGGAAATATTAACATTAGGATTTAAAATATTCTAAAACTATAAAACTGACCAGAGCAGAGGAGGACTGTGGCAAGTCCTTTAGAGTGACAGCTGCCCGTGATATTCCCTGATTTTATTACATTTTAATGAATGTCTGATGGTGTTGACAAAAAGTGGGGACACAACTTTGAAACCTTATGAAACATGCACGTGTCACTGAAAAACTAAATATTTTTATTTTTTAAACCTGACATGTTTTGTCCCATGTCTCAAGAATGCCTAATTTAACAATATTACTGTTTTACTGAATCTGTGATCAAATAAATTCAGCTGTGAGCATAAGAAAATTCTTTCAAAACATTTTAAAATCTTACCAACAACAAATTTATTAGCAGTAGTGTTTGGTCAAAGAGCAATATTCTTACCTGGAGGAACATAATTTCTCTGAAGGTTCTCTATGGGAAAATGCAGAAAAGCAGATAGGTATGGATTTGATACAGTTTAAAAAAATAATGAATAACTGATCTGAATCTGAATAACTGGTTTACCTGTTCATACATACTGTAGAAGAGTACTATAATAATATAGTATAGTATAGTATAATTTAGTATACTGTATGTTGTTGCTATTTCAGACCATTCCTCATTCTCCACCTCTCTATTTTACTTGTCTCTAACCTGAGCATCTGTTCGATTCCTAAAGGCATCAAAGATTTTCTTCACAGCAACAGTCTCTCCTGTTTTTCTGTCCACAGCCTTCCAAACAATTCCATATGCCTGTGAAACGGATTAGAAAGTACACCGTAATAAAATTATAGTTGATTGAAGGAAAACATACAGTGTATGACTTAATGGCCAGTTGTCAGGGAAGGGTTGCCATGAAACCCTCATTTAAGTCATTTGTGCTCACTGCAGTTTCCATTTATTTACTGGAGTGACAGAGGAGAGATCATGCAGTCCACAGAACCTTTGTTTACTGACTGCCTTTATTAGCAGTTCAAGCCGTTTCCCTATGATGTTTACTGCCATTATTAATTCAGAGGGTGGCTTTTCTTTGCACATACATATTTTATGGTAGATTTTCCATTTTGTAGATTATATTTTTACTCAAAAGTGACTTTTTGTCTCATTTACATTTGAAGGATTAAACAGAAACAACCGACGTTCATTGCACCCAGTTAAACTGCGTAAATCACAAGGTTAATACCCTGCAACTACAGTACAGCTGTTCTTTGAAGCATATATGATCACTATTGTGCAAAACAATGAATGATAGAAACAATAGCCCCGTTTTAGGTGGGATTTCATCCAAATTATTCCTAAAATTTTATTTAGAATAGTCCAAATGAGGCTGCACGACCACAGTCAACATACAGGCAAATACATTACCGTCTGGCTATTATATAACTATATAAGATTTTATAAGGTTTATCTTGGCACTTTTAAAACGCATAATAATAGTAAATGAACAGCTTACCCCTTTCCCAAGTCTTCTTTTGATTTCATACTTCAAGGTAATGTGTTCTTCCACCTCTGTGATGTTCATTCCGTCTATTTCCTGTTTTTTTACCACTTAAAATGAATCTGAATGTGTTTTGATCATGGCAGGAATAAAATTCTGGCTGCTTGAGGAATGGAGGATTGCAATAAAACGGATTTAATAAACTAAAACTACAAACAAGATCTTACGAATTCACTCCACTAACTAGGAGTGAACTTTTCCTAAGCGATATGTATGCCGAACAATAAATCTAAACACGACTTTATCACGCGTTGATCTTAATCACTATTGACCTTCCAAACATTTAAACGTTATATAAATTCTAATCCCGACCTGCTGAAAGCAAATGTTTGTGTCGTTTGAATTTCACCATTGATATCTGTGATGCTCTTAGAGGATCGATGGCCTGGTACAAAGTTACGCATCGCTTGGGTTTGTAATTGTTTGTCACCATGGAGACGATACATAGGACGCATCTCTTAAAGGAGCCGCATGTTTGCTAAAAGTGCGGTAACATCTCGTAACATTAGCCAAATTTAGGCGAAAAGGGTCCATTGTGTATTGTCAATTACATACTTATGTATGAGGCATTACCTACACAGAAGTCACTCTCAAAACAAGCATCTTCCGTTTGGTCAACACCACGAATGATCAACCTACACCCGTTGTGAAATCTGCATGAGGAAATCTTTCGCCAACAAAAAGTCACCGGAAAAAAAAAAAAAAGATAAAAATGTCACTTAATTCCGTGTCCAATTTGCTTCAGTTCGAATGGAATTAACATGGTGCAGAAATGGATTATGCATTACTATGTGCTGTTGGATGGCAGACATTATATTGAGGCATTCAACCAAACGAAAGGGTTTAATATAATTATATATACATATAATCACACAGAGATGGGCATAATATTTTTCAAAGTATTATGTGGTTTATTTCAAAACTATTTTATTTACATAAGTCATTTAATAAATATGCCTTATTACACAAAGTGAGCTAGACCAACACCATGCCAAGGAAAGAGTAAGTTCTTAATCAAGCTTTTATAAAAGTCAAGTTATCAACCAACAAATGTTAAAGTAAATGAATGAGCGCATTTAACATTGTCTCATTTAAATACTGGGAAAACATCTATTTAAAAAAATAAGGAAAGTGTGTAGCTATGGAAAACATCCACTTAAAATAAAATGCAGTACTGATAATTCAGTATAAGACCTTGTTCTAGAAGATATTATGAGATCCATAAACTATCAATTCATATGTTCATCCAACATGTATTTATAGAGGCAAACATCTTTTACCTATAATATACTCCTCCCTATAACGCCCTCATTGCATCTCATTTGGCTATTGTATTCGCTATTGCCATTCTAGAGAACAATTTCAGACTACCATATGATAGAAAAATCTCTTCACATTAAAAAAATTTTTTTTACTACTCTTAATTTTCAAATTTGTGAATGATATAATCCTGATTGTATTACTGAACAACATAAGCCTTAGTAAGCAGTACTCTAATTGGATTTAAAGTTCCTACATTCCTACAAGAGACATGGGCAAAATAGGGAAAATGAAACAACGGTTTGATTAAAAAAAAAAAAAAAGCTGGTGGAAAAGAGTTCAGAGAGCTCAGAGAGGGAAGGAACATTTAAGAAGAGTGTAAGAAACGATTAAAGGCGTTGTAGGCAGACTCCAGGTCAAACAGCATCTGGCGAACCTGGGAGTCATCCAGCTCATCAGATGCAGACATGCTGCTTAGTGTGGTTAACCTGTGAGCAAGAACCACACAATGAGCATTGCTTTTAAAGTGCAGAGAAACTGAATTTGTTTTTCAGGGCAGGCAGTTTAATTTAGTTTTTAGATTTTGGCAGATGAGCTCTTTTATTTAATGCATCCTAAATGTGATTTACAAAAATTACTACAGTTTTCAGAGTCACATAATTCTTCAAGTATCATTCTAATATGCTTATTTGGTGCTTAACAAACATTTCTTATTATTATTAATGTTAAACATTTGCGCTGCTTAATTTTTTTGAACACTGTGATATTTTTTCTAGGATTTTTCGATGAATAGAAATAAAAAAAACAGCATTTATTTGAAATAGAAATCTTTTTCAATATTATAAATGTCTTTGCTGTCACTGTTTTGTTTTTTTACTTTTTGAATGGTACTGTATTTCTGGAGTAAAACTTGGCATACCAAAGGCTGACTTTGTCTTTGGCCTCTGAATCTGGAGGCATGTTGCTCATTCTATTCATGGTCTCCATGAGCTCTCTCAGGTCAGGCTGGATCTATAAAACAATATTCACAGTTAATCAGTAATTCAAATCAAAAGGACTTAAACTGTCTCTAAATAACATTATGTCAATCTAATTAAGCTGATGTATTCTGTGAAATGAGTACCTCATCCATGGCACGAATCTCAAGTCGAAGTTTGTCCATCACTGTGATAAAGAGCTGCATGAGAGAAAACAAAGATTAAAAAAGGTAAAGGAACAGATTTTACCAGTTATAATGATTGCTAAATGCACCACACACTCTACTGTGGAGCCCTGTGAGAAATTGCATATGGCATTATTTCTTCTAGTCTGATGAAATAAATCTACTTAATGGAACTGTTGGAACAAGAAGGTATCCTCTGTGCTCAGTCAATAAACACTGGGGCGCTCTGGCATTAACTCAAGAAGCTATTCATTCTAGGCTGCATAAAATCACTACACAAAGTATTCAAGATACATACAGAAACTATGTCTGCAATGCAGCGATTCAGGTTGCCCTTGTCATCCTTAATGGTGATTGGTCGATCCTCTTTGATCCTTTCCATAGCCAGTGGACAGTCCAGCTGTCAGAAACACACAGGAGAATAAATATTAAAAAGTGAACCGCATACAATGCACTGGACTAATAAATTACTAACCAAAGATACAAAAGAACATTAAACAGAATAATTCAGAGTTACATGTAAGCAAAATAAGCTATACCCTGTATTTCCGACAAAAGTCATCAATGGAGCCCACATCTGATCCCTGGACTTGTTTGAAAGCAGCCTTGTACTGGACGAGCAATCTTGAGCAAGCTCCTGTGTATCTGCAAAAGCAAAGCAAATATTTATTATATGAATAGATGTAAATAAGGATGTGGACACATTGGCAACAGTTTATAGGCAAAAAAGGTCCATTGTCTATTGTTATAGATCAGTGATGTATGAAGCATAGCTCACACAGAAGTCACTTTAAAAAAAAATAGCTTCTGGCTGGTCAACACAGAAAATTTGACCAATGTTGGGAAAGTTCTGTGCAGAAATATTTCATATCACATAAAATTTCCAATCATGTGAACTTACAATTAACTGTAACTGTGACCACACCTTAATTCACAATATTTTGCACAAACAAATGAAGTAACTAACTCGTTTGGAGTCACACAGTCCTTAATGTAGGCTTTTTCCAGGGCCTGAAGTGTTTTGACCACAGCAAACAACTCTGCCATGTTGTCATACCTTTCAAAACAAAATAAAAGGACATTAATTGCAACCCAATCACATAATCACCATTCTGCATCATCTTTATTGTGACATCAATCAATAAGACAAATAAATAAAAGCCATGGCTGAACAATATGATGTTGGTTAACTTACTTTTCTCTTTCTCTGGCATTTTTGTACAATTTCACTTCCTGTAACAGACAAAAAAACGTAATTTAAACACAGACGAATGATGACAGATGAGTCCATTATTACAAATTATGTGAACAATACAACATTATTACCTCATACAGTTCTGGCTTGTTGGCAGGTGCTGGTTAAGTTAAAGCAGAAACGCAAAACATATCAAATCAGACATGAGACTAATGAAAATATGTGTAGGAGTAAAATAAGAATGAGATGCTTTGATTTTTTTTAGAGGCTCATGATTAAGCAGGTTCTCTCACTCACCTCCTCCCATCACTCCAGAGGCAGGGATTCCATGAAACATGATGAACTACAAAACAATTGAAGCGAGAATCAGATCATTATGTTTGGTTTAATCACGGGTCAGCGCTATTCTCAGTGGAATAAATGATATACAGTGGTTGCATATCAAAACCGACTGATCTGATCTCGTTATGTTTACAGACACATTGTGGACAAGGAAATACAATTGAAACTTATAGACAGACACACAATGTGTTACTCATTAGATTCTACACATTTAACGAACTGACTGATGCAAGGTATTGTGAATCCTAAGCGGAGTATATAATACAACCGTTAATTTTGTTTTGTTTATTTCCTGACATATACACAGCGATATTAGCACAGCTAGCTAGCTAAGATATTGCTTTGAATCCGCTGTGAGAGTACAAGAGACGTTGATGTCTCTCGTTAATTCACACCTTATATACGTCTATAACGTTAATATGGTTATGAGATGACATATTATTAAAACACTAAAAGGGTTTTTAGCAAAAACGCACCAGGAAAAAGAAAATTCACTCACCCTTATATTGACGTCACCCACCGTAGCAAGCTGACGTGACGTCGCCGGATGATTTCGTAACGTCCTGTTTTCGACTTACTCTTCATTACAAAACTTGTATACGCAAAGAATATACTATTTAATCTCAAGTAATAGGAATCATTATTTATTTAATTTAACATTCGAATAAAACTAACATTTATGCACACGCTTCATGGTGACGGGTTGCCAAGTCCCTAATAAATATCCCACTAATAAATATATCGCACTTTATTCACTCACTTATGTAATGCATTATAGTGTGTGTGTGTGTGTGTGTGTGTGTGTGTGTGTGTGTGTGTGTGTGTGTTTATCCATCATCTGAAAGCTGAATAACTAAGCTTATTGATGTATGGTTTGTTAGGATCAGACAATATTTGGCCGAGATACTACTATTTGAAAATCTGGAATCTGAGGGTGCAAAAAAATCAAAATATTGAGAAAATCGCCTTTAAAGTTGTCCAAATGAAGTTCTTAGCAATGCATATTACTAATCAAAAATTAAGTTTTGATATATTTACAGTAAAAAATTAACCAAATATCTTCATGGAACATGATCTTTACTTAATATCCTAATGATTTTTGGCATAAAAGAAAAAATGATAATTTTGACCCATACAATGTATTTTTGGCTATTGCTACAAATATACCCCAGCGACTTAAGACTGGTTTTGTGGTCCAGGGTCACATATATATATAAATAGAATATGAAATAGTATATATCATTGTAAGGCGATCACCTTCATTATTATAACCAGTGCTATTAATCTAGCAGAACTGATTTGTCGGTCATTCACCAGAAGACTTGGCAACCCGAGAGTGTCTTTGAATACGCGCGCGGGAATAACTAGACAGCTACAGTGAACAGAGGAGCTCGAGAAACTGTTTCTAAATAACGAAAGTATAACTTTGTAAATGTTAATATCGATTTTTAGCTTTGTTTGTTATGAGACTGTGAGCGTTTCAGGGAATTGTTTGCCCCGTATATAAAGAGAGGCTGGTTATTCGAGTGTGTGAGATTTGTAAACAATGAAATCCACAAAGAATACTAAAGTGAAACCTGCAGCATCAGCTAAAGAAGAAGAGTGTGGAATATGGCTCGACACAAAAGAGTTAAAAGAAAAGAAACAACAGGTAACAACACCTGAATTCTAATTAAATATATTAGACCAAATCTAACCTTTGAAGTGAATTGAAAATATTTTTTTCTTTTGTCTTCGTAAGAAAAAAATAACACTACATGAAAGATGAAGGGATCTCAGATAGCTTTTTACATTTTTTACAGAAACAGCTGACCCGTCCAATATCCAAATTACTGAACCCACTTGCAACATCAGGGGGATACAGTGTGGCAGTCGCACTCAGCTTCACTCAGACCAAACTCAACATGCCTGTCACTAGACAAAGCTCTATATCAACCTTCTTTTCACCCAAATCCAGAGGTGAGATATTCCAGAGTTGTTTCATACTGTAACTGTTTCAGATTACATGGTATTTTAAAATATATAAACCTTTAATGTGATGATAAACTGTTAAAGTTAAACCTTTTGTCCTTTTCTGACTGGCATTTGTTTGCTCAGACCCTAACCCAAGTGCGGCTCATTCTGGGTTGTCCAGTTCCATGCACACAGAGGCATGCACCGGGGCCAAACGGAAACATGATGTGACTTTCGAGCCATCTACAGAGTCAACCAGTCAAATATCTGAGGTGTGCTGTGATGAAGATTTTGAAAGTTTGTCAGCCAAGAACAAAAAAGAACAGTCTTTTCTCCATTTGATATGCGGAACTGAGCCAGAGGAAGCAGAACCGCCTGAAAAAAGGAGACATGTTGTCCATTATACAGAAAATGTGTTAGAGACACAAGAATATTGGAATAAAGAAGCTTCAAATGAATATCCAAATCAGACAGTTCCTGAAAGTGAGACTTTCTTTCATGAGGAGTCCCCAGAGCACTATGATCTGATGGTCTGGAAGCCTTCTGAAGATGCACATAAGCATTTCCTTAAGTCTCCAAGTCCTAAACATGATTTAAGAGATCAGAAGGCCTCAGTTAAAGGGTCTATCTTAACTTCTAGGCCTGTCAATGAAAACCACAAAAGATTGAGTGCTTCTGTGAATACCAATAAAAATCAGGAGCAGTCTTGGCACAAAAACAAGGCATCACCCATGAAACGGATTGGGAAAGAGAATAGTTGGCCTGCATCACCTATTAAAAATGCTCCAACATCGCCTTTTAAACGCCATCTAATTTCCAGTCCAGCTAAATGCAGGTTAAAGGAGAAATACACTTTTTCCCCAAAAAAATCAGGTAAGGAATTTGCAAACACTGAGACGGTTGGAGAAACTTTTGCAACGCTGTTTACTCAGGACTCAGAGGGCTTCTGTGTGATTGCTCATCGTGACCAGCACTTAAGGAGCCCACTAAGAGACCAGAGCAATTTATCTGTGGGCAAAGATTACGGGAATAGTCCATCTGCTGCTTCTTTAGATAAAGAGGAAGAGGAATCAGATCTAGAGCCAGAGATGCTTTTCACCCAAGACTCAGAGGGAAACGTGGTCATCAAGCATTAGCTAGAAACAGATGCTAAATACCACAAGAACACAGAATTTTAAGTGTTTTTTATTGATTTTCTTTCTTAAAATTTTGAAGCTCTTGATTTTTTTTAAAGTTGTAATAAATTAAAATATTTGAAATTTAAATGAACATTCAATTCAAAAAAATAAACATTTGTACAAGTACAAATAAACCCAAAAAATGATGTTTGTTGTGTAATGTTTTATAAAGATTCACTGCTTGCCAGCAGATGGCACCATGAAGCTTTTACTGTTTCTGTTTGGTGAATTGTTGAATCTTTATATTTTAAAGTAGGACATGACATATGTCACATTAAACATTATACAAATGGAGTACATTTGAGTTTAAAAGCTCTATCATTTTAAATTAATTTATGTTTTGTATTACTTTAAATTACTAGCATGGAGCAAGGTGAATACTTCACATTCTTTTCTCATTTGCCAAGTTGATGATTCCCCGTTGCTGCTCTGTTTAAATTTGCTGTTTTTGAGTTTCATTAAAGAGCCATGTGCTGACAAATTCACTCATTTTTCATGCATTTATAATAAACATAATGATCCCCTTGTAAGGGACCCCTTCCTAAAATATAAAGGCATTTTCATGTATAAAAACCCATTTATACTGTGTGTGAAAAATATTAAGTGAGATATTAGAAGTACAACAAATGTAGATAACCATTTTTATACTGAATTAACTGTATCTTATATTTTTCTTGTACTAAAGCAAAATTTAAACATGGGTTTTTTTCACAGAACGTTTTTGCAGATTAGTTTTTTGTTACTGTTAAAAACTAGTATTGCCAGTACAATAAATACAATCTGATTCCTGATCATTCTTTAGAAAGAAAGAAATTGTAAAAAAAAATTATGCTAAATGTAATTAATATCTTAAGTGCACATTTTAACTTTGACAGCTCTAATTTTTGAACAACTAAACTTTATAACCAGAAGATGGTAAAAAGGCCAAAAGAATAATACAAATAAGTGTTGTGAGTTCACAATTACTTTATTTGATCAAATTGATATATACGTTCTACTTTAAGCATCATTTATTAATGTGCATTACATTGTTTAGTTAAATGTCGACTGTTTACTGACCAAGCAAATGTAACATGATTCCCTTTTATGGACTGAAGAATGCTACATATTAACACATGTTGGCATATATTCAAAATGAGCTGAAGTGTTCAAGACCTTCCTGTTGAAGAAACATTTAAAGCATGTAAATTTACAAGCAATGCAAATATGTGAGTGCGAAGTGAGAACATCTAGGTTCCTATTTTGGACATGAACTAAGATATTTACTTAATGTAATAACACAGCACATGTCATTACTATCCTGATGGTGTCGAATGACGTGGTGCCTGTCAATGACTACCAAAAGTTAATCTCAGGAATGAGTAGTCTGAGATTATAAATGAAATATAGAGTGAGAAAATTAAGCAATATTTGAACTATAATATAAAATCTTATAAAAAATAGCCCTAAAGGCACTCATTCATTCTCAGAACAAAGACCATTTATCACACTCATAGAATAAACAGAGGTTTGATTGTAAAATAGCCGTTGATTTTTCTCCTCTGCTCATGACTGCACATATTCTGCATCCAAAGCCTGAAGATACAAGTTTACCTTGCCAAATAAACATATTGGTTTTTTTTTTGTGCAGAAGAAAATGTTATGAACTGAAACTGGGACCTGTAATCTGTAGGATATGTAAAATGTGACTCCACAAAACATAAAGAACTGGTTTCTCTATAAAAACATCAAAATTAAAGTTAAAGCTAAATGTAGTCATAATATTTTGAAAAATGTATTTAACATGAGAATTTATGACATCAGCACAAAGTACTTGATAATGTCAAAGACAAAAACAAACAAACAAAATTCATACTTTAATAAATTAATGAATTTTTGAAGTAAAATATATATTGTCATAGGAATAAGCAAACATGTAATTGTTTACCGATTCATTATTTTAACAGTACTTTGAGTTGCTATCTAAAAAAAATTCCCATATTCACACATAATGGTGCCATCATGTGTAATTACTTTTAATGTATAATAATTAATATATGTATAATATGTATTTTTATTGCTGCTTAATTAAGGAGAAACATCTCCATCTCAATTTGTTGAAATGTTTCATAATTGGTTTGTGGAAATGGAACTTTTGTCCATATTTTGCTCTTAATTTGAATTTTCTGAGCCTAAATCTACAACTCTCACAACCACAATGTATGAATTCTTCCATCTCCGCTAACAGTGTGATACAGTGAAAGTGCATGAAGAATTCTGGGTAGGTGGAAAGCGATGACGAGCTGGAAAAGGAATCAACCAGCAATCTTTGTGGGCTCTGTCACAAGCCTGGAGCCGTCCCAAACGGTTTTAAACTGCTCTGGGATTGGAAACTCCCTCTGTTGAATACATAAGATGATATAAGTCAAATAATGTAGAAACAATGCCTCAACCTTTAAGGCTGATCTCATATTTGAATGTATAGCAGGTCAAATCTCTGGAATAGAACACCGTTACTTTGGTACATGACATAATGTATCAAGAAAGTTATTTGGTTAAAATAAAAGGTTATGCTAGCTCTACTGGTAAATATTTCAAGTGTAAATAAACTTACATAATCATCTTCTCCTTCGGGAACGAGGACGTTCATCTCAGAGCTCTTGGCACTGACAATCTCACAGTCAAGTGAATCCTTGCTCAAGTAGACATGGCACCCCTCAGTCTTGTTAATGGAAATAGTAGGAACTTTTCCCATTACCTGAAAGGCCAAAAACAAGTTATGTGTTGTTCACAGGCAACAAAATACATCAAAATGATCCAAAACTTCTGAACAATACTATATGTGGTTGACGAATTTGACAATCTTATGTATTAACTTATTAGTAATTCTTGCTATAAAAGCATGTAGCAGCTACAAAACTGAAGTTTGATGTATGAGTGTGTATTTATGTCTGTTAACATCTCTTCAGCGTCAACAGATGCATACCACAATGTTATTTAACATTCGTAGTTGTGTTGATTACGATATTCTTTATTGTTTCTGGCAGTTATGACCATAATTCATGCACATACATTATGCTAACACATTCTTTTTTACGATAACAACCCTGAGTACAGATCACTCACAGATCAAAACACTTCAGCCTACAACTTGTTATGCACAAACATTTACATCTAACCTGAAGCTTAATGTCTCTGGAGTTGATGATCTCAACGATGCCCACCACATTGTCAAACACGAGTCCGAGCTTCTTACAGTTATCTGTGAGGAGAGAGGCAGACATTTGCCAGGCGTGGTGTGTGGTGCTGCGATAGAGCAGGAGATAACGTTACTGAATAAGAGCAGCTGGTGTTATGAGGAGCTCCTCTTACCCACTATGATGGAGTTGACTTTGCCTTTGATCTGGAGTGTGGAGTTGCTACAGCTAAAGACATAAACCACCTGTCGGAGCTCGGTCTCCTCTATCACCAGGTCATGAGACTTCTCCTGGTGCTCCTACAAGACAAAAACACACAATAGATCCACTAAACACATGCTGTAGGCACGGTAAATCAATAGAGTCTCACTACAAGTGCAGGGTACGGTAGCTTATTTTACAAGTGTGTGGCGAGTGTTAACATTTTAATACATATCTGCATTCATCCAACCCACTTTTTGGGAGATGCCTGCCTTAATGAATCTCTTCCACTTTCAAATGAATCCTATGCAAATGAAAATGATTATTTTATATAAAACATTTAGGCTCTGATGGCATAATATTAATAAAAAATAATAAAAATAACAACAACAATAATAATAATAACCACTATGCAAAGCATTATTATTAGTAGTAGTAATATTTATTATATAGTTTGTATTATATATAAAATATTATTAATAATATACTATAATATACTATAATTAGTGCTGTCAAACAATTAATCGTGATTAATCGCATCCAAAATAACAGTTTTTGTTTACATAATATATGTGTATTTACTCCATATATTTATTATGTATATACACATACAAACACATGCATGCATGTGTATGTTGTGTTGTTTATATATTGAATATTTCTATATATAATATAAAATATAAGAATATAAATATATGCATGTAAATATTTAAAAAAATATATACTCTATGTGTGTGTATTTATATATACATAATAAATATACACAGTACACATGCATATATTATGTAAACAAAAACTGTTATTTTGGATGCGATTAATCGCGATTAATCATTTGACAGCACTAACTGTAATATAATAATAATTACCACTATGCTAAATAATATAATAAAATAATTAGCTTAATGAATCTCTTCCATTTTTAAATAATTTCTATGCCACTGAGAATGATTATTTATATATAATTTTTAGGCTCCACTAAATGTATTTCTATTGAGAAAATTGTATAATAATAATAATAATAATAATAATAATAATAATATCACAAAGATATTTTATTTAAATAATAATAATAATAATAATAATAACAAGACATTTATTTATACACATTAGCAAATGCTAACTATGCTAAATAATAATATAATAAAATAATTAGCTTAATGAATCTCTTCCATTTTTAAATAATTCCTATGCCACTGAGAATGATTATTTATTTATATATCATTTTTAGGCTCCACTAAATGTATTTCTATTGAGAAAATTGTGTAATAATAATAATAATAATAATAATATCACAAAGATATTTTATTTAAATAATAATAATAATAATAATAAGAAGAAGAAGACATGTATATAAACATTAGCAGAACAACACAATTGACCAATGTGAATCTAGTATTGCTTGGAGCTGTGCAATAAGAATAATGTAATATTTTCCCATTGCATCAGACCTTATTATATATAAATAACCTCTTTTAATAAAAATAATTTAATTCACTGGTTGTACTGCTTAAAGTGCTATATACTGCCTTCAGTGCTTTAGAAATAGCATGTAAATCAATAAAAACTCTAATTTAGCGAGCAGCATTTAGTCTTGAAAATAAAAAATGCAAACCAACAATTTTAATTTATTTTACAAGTGAACTGAAAAAAAAGATAACATCATAACATGATAAATTTATTTGCTAAATTGTTAATTTGCATTTTTATTTCCAAGATATAACTAAATGGCTTAGTTAATGACATTGACATAAAAATATGAAGTTTATTGCATTGTGGGATAAATTCGATTACAAGTAGTATGATTTAATGCTGGACACATTCAGACACATGCCAGTTCATGTGGTGTGGGCACCTACCACCCTCCACTTCTTTCCTTCCAGCTCCAGCACGGGAGAATGTTTTTTGGCAGGTGCACAGGCAGACGAGCTGGGGTTCTGACTTTTAGCTGGAGATCCCTGGTGTGTCCTCCCTCCCTGAGAGCGCAAGTTAGGGTTCTTATGGGTCTTCTGCTCGTCAGACACATGCTTCAAACCTGGAGGCAGAACACATCACCTGATGTCAGTTTTAAAGGCACAATAGTATTTTGTTGTCTGACGGTGTTCTCCTGCCCACCTTTAGTGACGGCCGCTCCCTGGTTGAGCTGTGCAAACAGAGCTGAGTGCTGGGCTGCTGTGTCTTCGGGTTTGGGGCTGTCATCCATGAACATCGGAGGAGGACCTGGTGGTGGAGGAGGAGGAGGAGGAGGGCAAGGACCACCAGAAGGAGCACTGAACAGTGAGGGAGTGGCTACAGGACCCTGTTAAGAACATCAGAGTTAGTCCCAGAGCAGCTGAAAACTAATATGCTCATTCCAAGAATGGGAAAAACATTCAAAACAAAACTCAATATTCATGTCATAGAATTTACAGTATGGCTGTCAATTCACAGCCTCAAATAACACCTTTATAAAATGGTTAAAAACATTGTAACTGTGATGTTGATTAATTCACTGCAGTGGTCGTTCTATCCAGTGGGGGGCGTAAGAGGCAATGGATTGAGTCTGTAGGGTTGGGTGATTAAAAGTTAAAAAACCAAGGTGACCTCCATAAAATAAAAAAAATCGGGTATATTTATGTTTCATATTTATAATGCATACAATTTATTAAAAGAAATGTTTGTAGAGCACCACTTGGAAAAGAAGTCTGAATTTTTTTAAGCTTTAAAGAGTTTTAAATGCCAAAAATCATTGATTCACTTCATTAAATCAATATTTCTCATGATATTAAAGACTTTTTATTCTAAAGGTGTAAATGCATTAAATTAGTTTGGTAGACCAATTGTAATTAGTTTTGTTGAGGTGTATTTTACTTATATATATATATATAATTATAATTATGATTATGATTATTACGACTATAAGAAAAATGGAAAACTGAGTAATAATGAGTAGGTGTGTTCAAATCTTTATCCACACAAATTATACATTTATAACACTATAATATTAAATTCTACAAAAAATAATATACAGTCCCTGACAAAAGTCTTGTCGCTTATCTATTTTGTAGAAACACCTGCTATTAACCTGGCTTTTAATTAATCAATTGGTGTTAGAAATAGCTCATATGAAAAGCTAAAACCCTCCCAAATGATGTTTAATGCATTGATATGAATTAGTTTCACTGAAAAAAGATTTATCATTTAATCAAGACAGAAAGGTCAAATTTTGGCAAGACAAAAGTTTTGTCGCCTATACAGAAATTGAACAAATTTACTGCAAATACAAAAATATGTCAGCAAATTAAGTAGTGGTACTGTGAGATCCAAATTTAATATCTTGTATGACTTCCATGAGCTTGAAGGACTGCATCCATGCGGTTTGGCAAGGATTCATACAATTTATTGATGAAGTCATCAGGAATAGCAAAGAAAGCAGTCTTGCATGCCTCCCAGAGTTCATCAATATTCTTTGGTTTCGTCTTCCATGCTTCCTCTTTCATCCTACCCCACACATGCTCAATGATGTTCATGTCTGGTGACTGGGCTGGCCAATCCTGGAGCATCTTGATCTTCTTCGCCTTGAGGAACTTTGATGTGGAGATGGAAGTATGTGATGGAGCACCATCCTGCTGCAGAATTTGGCCTCTTTTATGGTTGGGAATATAAAAGGTAGCTAAGATTTCTTGGTATTTCAGACTATTGATGTTGCCTTCCACCCTGCAGATCTCTCGCACACCCCCATACTGGATGTAACCCCAGACCATGATTTTTCCGCCACCAAACTTCACTGTTTTCTGGGTGAATCTCGGATCCATGCGGGCTCCAGTAGGTCTCCTGCAATATTTGCGGCGACTGTGGTGTAATTCAACAGAAGATTCATCTGAAAAATCCACCTTCTGCCACTTTTCCAGCGTCCATCCTTTTAGCAGGCTGTGGGCCTTGGCAAATGCCACACGGTTTTTCAATTGTCTTTTGTTTAGTGCTGGCTTCTGGGCACTGATTCGACCATGGAGGCCATTTCGAGACAGAATCCGACAAACTGTTCTGGTTGACACAGGGACTTCAGGTGACCAGGTCTCGTGGAGCTCTGCTGCAGTGGAAAATGGGCTGGCCTTGGATTTTCGAGCCAACAAACGGTCCTCTCGAGCAGTTGTCTTGCGGGGTCTGCCTGACCTGGGCTTGTCAAAAACGTCTCCAGTCTCTTCAAATCTTTTTTTTATCCTCTGTACTTGACGCTGAGACACATTGAAGGTGTCTGCCACATCAGCAGTGGATCTGGTCTTCAGCCTCTTGATAATCAACACTTTAGTCTCAGGGTGAATCTTAGGCATGTTTGCAGAGGTCTAGTTGCAGTTGATGTGAAGGTCTAGTGTACTGGGGTTCTTTTTATACACACCTGAGACCTAATTGATCCATTATTAGTCACAGGTGAAGCTCATATGACAAGGCGACAACACTTATGTCTTTGCAAAAATTGACTCAATGGGCTTTACCAAGCTTTGAATATTAGAATACTTTTTGACAGTTTCGTTTTGCACTGAAACATTATTACAAAAGCTGTTGGGAATAAAATGAGCCATTTCTTGTAAAAAAATCTTGATTAGAAATATATTTCAGCGGCACTTGAGTTCAATTTGTACACAAGCGACAAGACTTTTGTCAGGGACTGTACATCAAAACATGCAGTGAAAGGTTCATTAGTTAACTACATTAGTTAACGTGAACTAAGAATGAACAATACATCTACAGGATTTATTAATCTAGTAAATGTTAATTTCAGCATTTAGTAATCCATTATTAAAATCACAAGTTGTGTTTGTTAACATTAGGTAACGCACTGTGAACTAACATAAACAAACAATGAACGACTGTATTGTTATTAACTAACATTACCTAAGATTACTAAAAAGTGTAATAAATGTATTGCTCATTGTTCGTTTATGTTAGTTAACACATTAACTAATGTTAACAAATGACACCTTATTGTAAAGTGTCACCAAATGTCTCTTTAGGAAACTATATTGCTATATGGTTAACGCAATAATCTTTTGAAAGCAGTTCATATCAATCCATGTGTTTCTGGCACAACTGGGATAATCTTATTTGAAAACATTTAAAGTAAAAGAACAGATCAAGCACAGTTGGCTATTGTGTGACCCTGACGGCACACTTACGCCTGTTTTATATTGTCAGCACAGCTGCCATTGACAGTTGCACACGGTTCCCACTTCAACACTTAAACTGGCTTAAACAACTGTTGCACACTCATCTTTTCCTGTCTTGTACAAACACACACACTTCGAATCCCAATACTTGTGCTGATGTTCAGCATAGGTTAAACAGTTGGGCAACCCAACCTCTGACCCTAAAGGTCATTGCCTCGTGAAGAGGTCAAAAGGCAAAGGTACTTAAACTGTTAGAGGAAGTGGAGAAGCACAGCAGAAAAATACATAGTGATGCGGGAGTTTAATTGTGCCTGATGTGTGAGGATATACAGAAGTAAACGAATTCAAAGGAGAGGTATAATGTGGAATACATGAGAAGCGAGGTTGAATTACGAGGAGTGTGTGTGTGTGAGAGCAGGTGTGTAAGCCAGAGACACACTAGGCTTTTGTTGGGGGCATTTCTATGGTAAACCCCCCATGCAAAAAGACCCAGATGACCACCTGTCCACACCATACAGTCCTCCACATACACTCAGAGCCCTCACGGCAGGAGGGACAGCTGACACACAGTCACTGAGAGCTCTCAGGTTTCTGTTTGACACACACACTATTTCAACCCGAGACAGACAAGATTTAACATCTCCAAAAGTCCCACAACTACTTAAAGGGATAACTGTGTATTCTTTCAAAGACATAAAAGTAGTATGAAGCTGTTTTATGAAAGTAAAACAACAACAACAAAAAATTTGTAACCTGACACATTGCTGCATATTATCAGCCAGTAAAAGAAAAAATTGCTCAAAAGTTTGGGGTTGGTAAGATTTTCCTTCTCCTTCACTCTAAAAAAAAAAAAGGTGCTATTTAGCACTAAAAGTGGTTCTTTGGCTCGTAATCATAGGGGAACCACTTTTGGTGCTGTATTGCACCAAATCTTGGTGCTTCAGTGGTTCTTCTGCGGTTCTTCACCGTTCTTTGGCACCGCTACCATATACAGAACCTGTTACACTCCTGTATGGTTCTTCAGCGCTTCTTCAGTGGTTCTTTAGGGTGATTAAGGTGCTATATAGCACCACTGCCATACAAAGAACCTGTTAAGCTCCTTTAAAGGTTCTTTATGAGCCAAAGAACCACTGTTGGTGCTGTTTAGCACCATTTTTGTTGAAGAAATACAGTGCAATATGGCACCTCTTATGGCTCTACACTGCACCATTTGACAAAGGTGCTGTATAGCACCTTTGAATATATGGTGCTATATAGCACCAAAAGTGGTTCTCCTATGATTACGAGCCAAGAACCACTTTTAGTGCTATATAGCACCATTTTTTAGAGTGTTTGATGAATATAAAGTTAAAAAATCTTTTGTAACATAAATACCTTTACTGTCACTTTTGATCAATTGAATGCATCATAACTGAAAAAAAGTCTTAATTTCTTTCCAAACTTTTGAACAATAGTGTACACAGATTCAATTCATAGAATAAACTCATACATTAAACTCAAAATAATTGTTTTTAATTTAGGCATCACAACATTATAATGTACAATATTTGCTAAAGATTACATTTAACTGTTTTTAAATTATTAGTGTTTTTAAAGATTAACATTAAGCGAGTGCTAGATGACAGAAAAGGTTATCTACATGTAAAATTATAGGGGAAATTAGCATGAACAATTAAATATGCAATATCATTTGATACTGATAAATAAAAAAAATTCTCTAACTTCGGTATGGCAATAAGCGATGTAGTACCAATATACTATTCATCTCTAGCTGGAAGAGATGAATTTCCAAGGCTGGCAATCATATATATAACTGTACTAGTTATCTAGATAGATGTACACAGTATAGCTATTAATCATCTGAAATTAATCTGCATTCAACCAGCCTCTGTAAGACTAAAAATGGAAAATATGCTTTTTCTGTATTGCAGTTTCAGTTTTTCCTAATTTGAAATGGAAACACAATATCTAGCACTGCAAATGTTACATCTTTGAAAATGACATATTTCCTTATTAATGTAGAGTTTTGATTACCAACGTCAGCTGTTCTAATTGTATAATCTGAAAAAGAATATGCACATCATACTTCTTGAATATATGAAAAGCTGAGTCATTTTCCAATTGAAAGTCTCACTTACAGTCTTGTTCCAGACGAGTCCAGTGGTGTGGTGTTCTTTTATGTAGGTCTGAAGTTCAGTCCAGATGCTCAGATAGGAACGAACCCACTCAATATGACGGGGGTCACTGGGATCAGCAGAGACACAAAAAATGTTCAATGGCATTGTTCAAGTGAACAAATAACTCATTTTCATGTATAACATTATTGTGAGGGAAATTTACTGTGTGTAAGTACATTAACAAAAAGTAATATCATGGTATTACTTGATCCTTCAAGTAGCAGATAAACCCCATTATACATGACTATGGTAATCATTATCACAATACCTTGTAAAGGTTTCACATGAACATAAACTGACCTGATATGAACTAAATAAATAAATTTAAAAAACCTAATGCACTAACGTGTCTTTGTAATCTTTCAGGACTCTGTTTGTGTAGAACATTGCAGAATCGTTCATCTCCTTCACATACGGCCCTGGTTTCTGACACTGAGACAGAGCAAGACAACAAAGGGTCAAAAGATGGTCAAAGAAGCTTATGTACTCATAAAAATAATAAGCATAGAAAAAAAGGATCAATTTCAAGGAAAGCACTAAAACTGAGCTTTGAACCTTTGTTGTAAACATCAGCGGTAGTTTAAAGCAGAAAATGATAAAGTCCAGATCTGTCTTAGTCCAAATTCACATTGCAGTGATTAGATACAGCCATCCACAGCATGAAGACATCAGAAGAGTTTACATAATAGAAAATAAATACAAAATCCAAATATCAGTTTGGTGGTCCTCTCACCGATGACTCAGATGGTTTGTGTAAGGTCGTTCGGTTGTCACAATCAAAGAAAATATGCCTAATGGATGGATGTGATATTGTTTGAAGTTTATTTGGTGGGCTTTCATCACTAGCATCAAGCCATGACTGTTTCTGAATGTGCAGTCTTAACAGTAAGCGACTCAAATGCATAAGATGCATGAGCCAACCCAGGTATTTGTATAAAGGAAGTTGGTGACTAGACTGCACCACAGTGCTCACTGGAAGTGTAAGACAGAGAGAAGTGCTCACCACAGCCACCCAGCCCAGAGCAGGGATGCTCTCGCTCACGGCAGACAGGTGGTTGAACAGGCTGCTGCCGCGGTTCTTCTCCCGGAAATTCTGGACCTCCTGGATATGGTCAGAGAGGGGTCTGAGGAGGTCAGCCATCTCTGACTGATTGGGAATAAAAGCAGGAATGCCATCAATCAAAAGTTAAGCTTCATTTGTGAAACATCAAACAGTCTGAGTTGTGCATAAAACAGACCAAGTTCATTAAAAAAAACATGTACTTACGGTTAGAACTTCTGAAGATGTGTGAGCAATACTAATAGTGATAATTGTCTTGCAGGCTCTAATAAACCATTTAAATACAGTAATTTGCCATTTTAGTCATTTCATTTAAAACAACATCAACTGTGAGAAAACATCCATTCATAAAATATCTATCCCTTACTTTCATAATTCAATCAACTTAGACTAATAATTAAATTAACTCTGAGCCCAGCCTTCATAATATATTTCAAAGATGAACAAAAGGAGATTTTGTGCTGTATACCACTGTAGAGTTTCAACCTCTTTTATTAAAGACTCTGAAAGGATGTCTGCATAAATTTCCTTCTTATTTGGATGTATTTCCTATTGAAAGCTGGGCAGCACACAAGTGTGTGTGTGTGTGTGTGTGTGTGTGTGTGAAATAAATAAAAATTAAAAGTAGATAGATAGATAGATAGATAGATAGATAGATAGATAGATAGATAGATAAAAACTAAAACAAATTAAAATTAAAAAATATAAAAATAAAAGCTAATTCAAAATATTAATGAACACTATCATAGTATATAAAATACTAAAATATCACTGCACATATTGAATTGCTAGCATGCTAGTCAGCTGCATGTGGTATTGGAATAGGAACATTTTTCATTCTAGAAAGCATCTGATTGTAAAATCTGTATAGGCCAACCTGAATCATCAAAATTTCATGGGCACTATAGTCTTTCGGCAGTAGTGTAGCAATGTATGCAACACTTTGAACTGTCCCTCAAGTCTAAAGGGAAAGAAGTGACAAATCAAACACCTTTCTGATGATCGTTTGCTGCATGGCCAATTCAAAACCACTGCAAAATCGATCTAGGGAAAGCTTTCAGCCTTAAGTGAAATTCCAAATCGTGTAGTTTCCTATTGAAATTACTAGATTTCCCCCAAAAACATGTGCCTAACAAGGGTAAATGTGACCGTACCTAAAGACTATCTATTAGCATACAGTGTATCTTAAAACTAAACAAACAGAGAAAAAGCTACTCCACAGTAACTCCAATTTTGATTTCATTGGGCCTTTTCTGCAAGCACAGAGAAAAACACAGAGCCTGAGGCACCGTTTTTTCCAATGAAACGTCCAGCGAGCTTCACCTCCCTCCCACTCAGCATTCCAGCCCCGTGATGGGGAGATCCCCCTCGCCTTGTAAGGCCCTGTCCTGTACTGATGTTTATAGTTTACCTCTGAACAAGGGGGAGAGGGAACACACTGTTTCCTTTTGTTAAATGAACGTTTTTATATTTATGCTTGTGTTCAATCAGTTGCCATGTCCACCATTTCAGTCCATTTCACAAGAACTCGGTGGGAGAATGAGGACGACTGACTTCTCTGGACTAAAAATACCGCTTCTTGTTTTCAGTCAGACTCATCAGCTTAGGCTGAACTTGCGTTCATGTGCAAATTACAAGAAATCACAGTTGACCTGACTTCAACCTCATCAAATAAGTGAGAGATAAACAAACAAGGCAGACGGTGTGTGTTTAGACAGTATATGTTGGCACACTCTGTATTTATTCATCTATATTTACACGTTTTGTGGTTGAATGTGACTCATCATTGGTTTTTGGTATCAACAAGGTCGAACTGTCGAGGGTTGTTGTGACTTGAGTTTGTATATGTGTGAGTGTGACACAAAGCCATAAAGAGCGAGGGGGAGCAAAAGAGAGCAAACCCGTATTTACATAAATTCCTCCCATAACAACATGCACATGATTTTCATTTCTGTGAACAAAGGCGCCTCTTTCATCCATACTCGAACATTACAGCCCTTGTTAAGGCGCTGTCCGAAGTGCAAGTACCTTTCCAGCATCATTCTGAACTTCCCTTCCCATCATGCTTAGCCACGGAGAAGGACAGAAATAGCCTGCCTATCTCTGACCTATGAATGGAGCCAGAGCTAAGAGCTTTCTCGACAGATTATGAATTACACGGCAAGAAAGCACTGATTCACATTGAAATACACTATATCTGTGTGTGTGTGTGTGTGAGTGTTTGTATGCATGTACGTATGTGTGTGTGTGTGTGTATATATATATATATATAATATATATATGTTTAATTTACTTTAAATATATGTATAAAATGATTTTAAAAATATATTGGAATGTATTTAAATAATATCAAATTTAATTTAAATAAAGTACAATAAAATAACTCCAGATATATAATTGGATACATATTAAAAAAAAATCAGTTGAAATATATTTAAACTACATACTACACTTTAATTTAAATTAAATAATTGTAATTTAATGAAATAAAATAAAATTATAGATAAATAATTGGACACATTTACTTTGTGAACTATGGAAGTTATAATTTACTTAAAATATCTTTAGAATTTAAGATATGGATAAATATCCTCTGAACAGACATTATGGTCAGTCACGGTGCGATGCATTCTGACTGTGAACAACTCTGTTATAAGAGGAATTAGAGAGAAACAGCTGCGGTCTACAGGCCACACAAACACTCCTCACCGAGCGACAGGCCTGTCACGTGACCTGGGCCACAGACACACACCGGCTCAAATATAGAACATGCCCATAAAAAGCCACAGAATGCAAGCACAGTCCCACACACACATATACAGAGAGAGAGAAAAGCCAGAGGTTTAGGGCAACTGTCCAGCATCCCTCCAGGGAGCTACACGCACTTCACACTACTGATGGAGAGGAACAATGGCTAAACATAGTGTGTGTGAGCGAGAGAATGTTGGTAGGATATATTTATATATGCACGAACAGAAAAAAACGTATTTGAGAATTATTGTGAAGCTGAGCTGGTGCGAATGCGTGTACAGTAGAGTACTACAGAGATAGTCACCAGTCTTTTCTTAGCATATCTAATTCAGGTTGAGTGTTTTTTCATTCAGATTTGTGGGATTCCATTTGCAGAAATACCCTCCTCCCCTCACCAATGCATTTGACCAATGCAGTTGTGGCTATTTGTTTTTATTTAAGTGTTAGTTATAAACACTACAATGCAAGATTGTTACTGTTCGGTTGTTATTCCTCAATGCAAGTCTATAGGATCATTTTAATAAGCATTAGGTCTGCTTAGAAAAGGAATAGCACAATTCTCCATAACAAGTCACACGATTTAAGGTATAATTTATGTCTGTTGTGCAAATGGTGCAAGACAAACATCTTGCCTCGTGGGATTTTCTGCCAATGGCCATTAGTTTGTCACATATAGATCATAGATTTGGCACTCAGTTGGTTAATCACATTGAGTGCAATAAATATTGAATCTGTGTTCAAATTAATCACTTTTAAAATCGAAATAAAAAAACGAAAAACACACTAAATATCACAAACAGTCCTGCTACAGCGCTTTTCCTACCACTTGTGTGTTTATTATCCAGTGTTTGATTCTCCATCCTACTTTCGCCCAATAGCCTTTGGTCTGAGATCTTCTTCCTGTTTGGGCAATGTGAACCAAAGTCCGATGACATGACATCACGCTGGCCCCCTGCACTTCCCCCTGGCTACTGTGTGAATGCATTGGGAATGTGTCGCATTGGCATTTTTTAAAACGGGAGAGGTAATCCCTATGTGAACAGAAACTGTAATCGCATGGCTGACCACTTCGCTCAGAATAGTATGGAGGAGAGTAAGAGGTCGGCATTACAGCGGAACAGAGCTTTTAAGTTGAAAAGCACTGAATTTATATCACCCTTAAAGGAATAGTTCACCCCAAAATTAAAATCTTGTGTAAATTTACTCACCCTCAGGACATTCAAGATGTAGATGAGTTTGTTTCTTCATCGGAACAGATTTTGAAATGTTTTGCATCACATTAATTGCTCACCAATGGATCCTCTGCAGTGAATGGGTGCCGTCAGAATGAGATTCCAAATAACCGATAAAAACATTACAATAACCTCATGCAGGGAAAATCTGCTGGTTTGTAATAAACAAAATCATCATTAAGACGTTTTTAACTTTAAACCATTGCTTCTGGCTAAAATAAGAGTCCTCTTTCCATAATATTGAAAAAGTTGTCTGATTCAGAAGTTAACAAGTGAAACACTCTAAAACAGTTTTAAGCAAATATGTCGGTGGATATTGATGAAAGAGGACAACAGAGGATTGACTTTTTCATTGGAGGAAGCGCTATTATGGATTGTAAGACTTTTTGTATTTTAGTCAGAAGTGACATTTTAATGTTAAAATGTTTAAATGAACTGATTTTTTAAACACAGCTTTTTGCTTCACAAGACATTCATTGATGGACTAGAGTCGTGTGGATTACTGTGTTGTTTTTATCAGCTGTTTGAACTCTCATTCTGACGGCACCCATTCACTGCAGAGGATCCATTGGTGAGTAAGTGATGTAATACTAAATTTCTCCAAATCTATTCTGATGAAGAAACAAACTCATCCACATCGTGGATGGCCTGAGGGTGAGTAAATATTCAGCAAATGTTCAGAATTGTTCATTTACAGGGACAGTTCACCCAAAACAAAAATAAAAAATCTGTCATTATTTACGCAGTAAAGAAACTTTTCTGTTTCACTCAAACTTATGTCACAATACAGAAGAAAAGATCTGATCAGACATCCGTTTCGTCGCAACTTTAAATTGCAGGTAGACATCTGTTGAGACTGCACAGACTCAAGAGTCATATGGGTCATTTGCTGAAGAGACTCTACCAGCAGGCACTTTTAGTCAAGCTAAACATTGTTATTATGGTGCTTTAAATATGACAAACTCTGTAGTGTGAGATGTGCTATCAGTGCTTCAATGCAAGTGGTTACTTCAGGGGTGTCCTAAGAGGGCCACTGTCCTGCAGAGTTTAGCTCCAACTTGCCTCAACACACTTACCTGGAAGTTTCTAGTATGCATAAGAAGACCTTGATTTGCTGGTTCAGGTCTGTTTAATTGAGGTTGGAGCTAAAATCTTCAGGACAGTGGCCCTCTAAGAGCAGGATTGGGTATCCCTGAATTACTTCATGACCATAAATCTGTGAAATGTGACGTTGTAAGGTTACATCTAGTTTAAATGTATGAAATCATATGCAGATATATTGGTTCGGTTATACCTTTGCCGGCTCCTTGTGTGTCATGGCCATTTTGAGGAAAGCACGCTGGACCTGAAGGGCATTGCTCACCATCTCTGCCTGTTGGATAAAAATTCAAGCAACAACAAATGTATTTATTATATATTTGTAATAGTATTGTACTTAAGATTTTGTGGTGGAACTATATTATGAACATTTTTGTAATAAAATGCCTTTGTCTTGCCAAGGCTAATTTTCACCTAACATTTTATGTATACTCACAATTAAATTATGATTTTGCATGTTTTGAATAATTTTACACTGTTAAAAAAAAGTTGTTTCAACTTAAAATAATTTGTTACCCCGCTGACTTAAAATTTTTAATCAACTAAAATATTCCAGTTGTCCCTTAAATTAACATTGAGTAACTTAAAATTTCAAGTTGACTACACTAAAAATTTTAAGTCAGCGGGTAACAAATTATTTTAAGTTGAAACAACTTTTTTTTTTACAGTGTACAAAGGAAATTTTTTAATTGAAAACCTCACATTAACATTCTTTTGATAAATATGTGAAATGTAAATAATAAATGTATAAAACATATTAATGTAAATATATAAATATATTCTGTTCACAAGTGATATTTACCTTTTTTTGCTTTCTTTAATATAATGTTCACACAAAACATTTTGAAATTCAATTAAATTCAATCATTCTTTTAAATTTCACTCTGTTTTCAAATTAACCATATTAGTAATCATATTATTTAGAATGTGAAAATATTTTTATGATGGATTTTAAGAGTTAAAGTCTGGTTCTAGGACAATGATCAAACAACATCCATAAAGGGCATTTGAGAAGCAGCAAAAAAGAAGTATGAAAGCAAGGTATAGAAAGATCTGAAGTAAGTTTTAATGTGACCTTTATATAATAAATAGTTCTGTTATATAAAAATCAACCTTGGGGACATAAAGTAAACCTAATTGGTTAGAACTGAACCCTCTGCTGCACACACACATACACAAAAATGGAGGCAAATCCTACATTTAGGAAAAAACTTCCTCTTGCAGAACATGGGGAAAGCCAGAGGTCTGTTTTACCTTAAAAGGAGCTGACTATAGGAGATAAAACCCTCTCCCAGCCCATCTCTTTCAGCACTGATGAGAAACTTAGATTGGTGAATGTTGCCTTTCGAGGTAAAGACACTTCACAGGATTTATCATCTGTAATTCCCACACTTTCAGGTTCAAAAGGTCACCTCTGCATGACTCCCGGTTAAATCAAGGCAATCAGGCTGTGGTTCAGACCAGGAGTGTGTGGCAGAGGAGAAAGGGATATTGTATGCAATCTCTTTCTAGAACTCTTTTAAGAAGTTTGATGCCAATCTTAACTGAAACACAATAACTGTGCAGTCATACTGTAGTTTATTACAGTTTCACATATATAAACATGTCATGTTTCGATCTGGGTGTTTGATTGCACATTTCAATACAAAGGCATAAATTAAATTGAAGATGTTCCTCTAAGATTCTAATATTGGGTAAAGAAAAAATACATATTTTTATTTATTAAGTATTATAATACGTAGTATTATGTACATCTTTCAGGGTTTGGGGTTGGAACGATTTTTTAATGTTTTTGACAGAGGTCTCTTATTCTCGCTACATTTATTTGACCAAAAATAAAGTAATAACAGTAATATTGTGAAATATTATTACTATTTAATTCTACTTAAATTTTTCCTGATGCAAAGCTGAATTTTCAGCAGTCATTACTCCAGTCTTCAGTGTCACATGATCCTTCAGAAATCATTGTGATATGCTGATTTAGTGCTCAAGAAACATTTCTTATTATAATCATGTTGATAACAGTGCTGTGTAATATTTTTGTGGTAACCATTTATTCGAAATTTCTTGGAATCTTGGAACAATGAAAACAAACTTACTGACCCCTGACTTTTTTTATACTGCATACTATTTAAATAAATAGATTATTATATAGTATTATTTAAATAGATATAGAAAATATAATATTTTCTATATTATATTGTAAAACATTAAAAAACAAAAGCCAATTATTTATTTTTGAAAATGACAAGTTGTCTTTATTTACACTAAACTTACTATTTTACACACTATAAATGGGTTTGTATACGTGAAAATATACAGCCGACTTTATATTTTAGGAAGAGAGTCCTTAGGGGATCATCATATCTGGACGTTGTTGGCGTTAAAAAGTTTGAAAACCCCCCAAAAGACCACATCCACACAGACCTACAGAACATGATAAGTTCCCACAAACATTTAGCACAGACATTCTCTTTTTTCACTGAGCGAAAGATCCCACACACACACACTCACACACATGGTCAAAGAGCCATTTCTCATCTCTTATTAGACCAAAAGAGAAATGTTTCCTCTCTGAGTTGAGCTTGAGGAGAATTCCAGTGTTAACACAGAGGACACATACATCCTTCTCCCACTTTCTTTCTGCTCTTTTCACCCGTCCTCTCTCCCTCTTCTCATAATATTACATTCCATTACTAGAATGAGCCACTGTGCCTCTGTGTACACTAAGTACATTGTCCAGCGCCTCATTTCTCAAGCAGCTCTTTAGTTACCAATCGGTAGCGACTGGACATGAAATGTAAGTCATATAGACCGTTATATACTGTCAGTCAAAAAGAAGCCCTAACATTTCAGATATTGTTTGCAGGCCATCAACTTGAAAAGTACCTTGTGTTAGGACAGATGGGACAGAAGCACTTGCTGACAAATGATTGATGGTAAGGGCTCTTAAGGAGCAAATGCACATTAATTCTGATGAAGATAACGACCAGGACATTTTAGTTAAATGTTTATCTTATTATAAAATTATTGTCAATTGCCAAAAGCTTGGTCAAGAGACTGATGAGAATTTTTTTAGTTCATATTGAAATTTTTGACTTGATTGCAGACTTTTGTATTTTGGCAGATCTGAAAACTGTGTGACATTGTTGAGATCTCGAAATTTCTAAGCAAAAAGAGTGACCTTTAAGATACACTAGTTCAAAAGTTTCGGTATTTGAAAGAAACTATTACCGTGAAAAAAAATGGATACTTTTATCCAGCAGGGATGCATTAAATAAATAAAAAGTCACAATAAAGACATTTATAATGGTACAAAAGATTATTTATAAATGCTGTTCTTTTGAGCTTTCTGTTCATCAAAGTATCCTGAAAAAAATGCATCACAGTACCCACATTAAAAAAAACCCGAAAAAACGTTTTCAACATTGACAATAAGAAGACACGTTTCTTGAGCTCCAAAGCAGCATATCAGAATGAATCACAGGAATAAACAACATTTAAAAAAAAAAAATATTACACTATAAAATAGTTACTTTAAATTGTAATAATATTTCACAATATTATTTTTACTGTATTTTTGGTCAACACCCTTGATCAACATAAATCTTATCAACCTAAACTTCTAAACAATACTGTATTTCGAAAAAAACCATCAGACGTGTTTTTTTTATTACTCTTAGACTTTTTTGAAATATTTTATATAATTTTATAACAATCCAGTAGTTAATATAACCTCTCTTAATAAAATAACACAGCAAAACAGTAATTTTCCAGTCCAACAAGACACTAATACAGCACTTCATTGCTGCAGCAAAAATAAGAAGCAGTTTAAACAAGCTGAGTTGTCTCTGTAAATACGCTTTAGACAAACAAAAGTTGTTCTTCCTTCACTTTTTCCATTTTTCAAACACCTGCTTTCAGATTCTAATAAAACATTTTCCATTTGTTATGATGTGAATGGATTTAACTAGGCTGCAGGGAAACAGAAGAGCACAAAGCCAATTGTCAAATATAGCAGAGTTATGTGAACCTGGAAAGCAACAGCTGTGAGCTCCCTCAGCAGCTGTACTGTTGGGCTGACGGTTGGACGTCTGTGAGTCTGTGCAGTCATTTGGTACTATAAACTAAGAGCTCTTAGGAGAATGACTTCACCCTTATATTATCTACCTCTGCTCATCTTCTGTCAGAATTCCTGGCTGTCTCTCTGTCAAATCTGCATTGATATTTACATTCGCAAATGCTTGCACTTACATGCTTAGCCACATCTCCACCAATAGCTGTGCTGGTCCTCAAATATTCAGACACTGAACCACTCAGCATATGGTCGAACGCCTCCATGCTTTCGGATTCACCTTAAAATCAAAGAGAGATATCAACAAAACAGAATTTATTCAACAGAATAAACAGAATCTAATAAACAACATTAATTCAACAAAATAAACAGAACAAGCAACAAGAAGATGCTTTGAAATACCATTCATCGTTGGGGATTTTGAGATTTTTGACAAGACAATATAATATGAGTTCAACTATATTCTTTTTGAAGACAAGCAGATGGGTTTAAATTTAATATATGATATGCAAATCCAATTTACAGACTCCAGCATATTATACAAAAAATGACTAAAATAAAATAACTACAACAAAAATCTTATTGCTGAAAACAAAAATTAATATTAAAATTATTATCATTGTTATTATTAGTATTATTATGATTAGTATTAATGTTATTGTTATTATTAGTAATAATGCCACTACTTAAATCACTTATTACAGAACCAATAACTCAAGTAGAACAATTTGGAAAAACTAAACTGATTTTAAACTAAACTGTGAAAACATTGAATTGCACACACAAACTTGAGCCTGGAGGAAGCAGAAGAGAGAGTTCAGAAATCCCATTCACTGACATCCATATCCATTATATATTTCAGACTTTGCAGTTTGCCCAAGGCTAATGCCATTCTGTTCCTATGAGAATATTTTTCCCATGAAGAAAAAAATCCCCTAAAAGTCAGAGGTCTCCTTAAGATAATCTGTACAGACAATGCCCTGTGGACTCATCAAAGCAGACCACAACAGCATTTTATGTTTTATAAATAAAAACTATTAATATATTGAATAATTCAGAACTGCTGTCAAGATCTGCCGTACTTATGGTACCTCCGTTGATAATGCTGCTGATGTCTCCGTTGACCAAACCCCCAGGACAGTTCTGCAGTTTAACCGCCACCGCCTCCAGACGAATTACTGCCTGCTCCAGACGCTCAACCAGTGCTTCCATGTCAACGGTCCTGGAGAAACAGAGCAAACTCTTGGTCTGTGCTAAATGGCCGTTATGGCCTATGAAAGCTGTTTGATTTGTTGGGGCTTCATGACCTGAGTACCAGTCTGTTCAATAAAACACGGTCTGCTCCCTGGAACGGTCAAATGACAGCACGTATCCCAGAGAAACTTGAAAACAATAATTATGAGGAATGTTTTATTGACTTTCTTGGAGTCTGCCAGTGATTGCCAGACACTGCCATCATAACATCCACTATCAAAAATAGTATTATTACAATAATATTAATATATTATAATAAATGATAAAGCAGCTAAAATTGGCTTTCTGCAAATCTAGCGCACACACACACACTGTGAGTATATGAAGGCGTGGAGAGTTCACTGGCAGCCATCCACATGACCACACCTCAATACTCATCTGCTAACAAGAATGTAACAGACAGTCAATTCAGTTATGACAGCGTCAAGAGGAGGCCACAAACTGTGCTGTCAATAGTCCAAAATCAGCAGTTTATCAAACTATTTCATTACATAACATGTTAATTATCCCCATATTAAAACCTTTTTAAAAAGAACTCAACCAGAATACAGTACAAACCATAAATATTGTTGCTATCTTGACATGTTTCATCCATCAGCTGAGCACCTGATCAGCAAATACAAATTCTGTTCTATATTTGAAATGCTTTAGTCATTATTAGTCATTTAGTCATTATTAATCAAAAAATACACCAAATCAGTCATTAGACCTGCTTCATTCATCTTTCATTTCTGACCTTTAGTAATTAAATATTCATTAAAAACTATTCATTACATCTAACTGACTTAAAATGTGTGTGTGTGTGTGTGTGTGTGTACATATACACACATACACTTTCAAAAAAGCAATAATGTATCAGGTAAAGTATCAAATATTTCACTATTTCAAATCGTTTTGGCTAACATCTGCATATATGAAATTAAACAGATGAAATAAATTTGGCAGAAATGAAATCTAATGCTGGTATTTGAAGTCTAATAAACAGCTTGTCATCATCATCATTCTTATTAAAGGAAAGAAGTGGAATTTGATCATCCAATCTTGTTCATATCACTGAACAATAATAATCACATCTGTCAGTAACTTCTTTGTGATCAAGGTCAACAGTGATCAACAGTGTAGATTGCCTTAATGTACACACATTTAAACAATTATTCTGATTCAACTGAGAAGTTACATGTCTGTTACAAAAACAGTTGAGTGGAAGAAAATGCAAATGCAAATGAGCACAATCTGGCAAACAATATTATCAATTTATAACCTGACCACCTTCACACAATCAATCATCATACAATAGCAGTGAGGAGCTAAGAGAACACCACACTGATTCATTCACCTGCACAGTAAAGAGAGAACAGACAACAAAAGAGCCGTATTTGCTGCATTTATCATGTAGCTTCCAAAAGAGACACTCTCTCGGTGACACACGTCAGCAGTAATTAATAGTGACCCAGTGTGGAAACGCTCACGTCATCTTGTTATCTCTCTAGAGAATTCTCTAGGCCCTGCCAAATGCCTGACCTGGGCCTCAGTTGGGCTTTTCAGAGAGGAAGAATAAGCCCTGAGCTTGTGACACAGACAGAATCGTTTCTAAAACACAGGGCACCAAACCTCCAGCTTAAGTAGAGATCATCTAACCAGTGGCTACATGACTTGAGCACAGTGCTCGGCATTATAGGCTAAAAAATTATATCTAGTAGGCCTTTGTCAAATCAAATACTATTGTTTCAACCTGGTGGCCTATGTGTGGTTAGTCTGCCATTAAACATGATAATTTTTTTTTTATTATGCAAGTAAAGAATGTGACAATGTTTACATGTACCAAATACAGAACCCCATAGACCAAACATATAAGAGAAAAAACAAAAAAAAACAAAACACTAAGTGAAGAAGGTGACAATATTTACATGTGCCAAAAAGCAGGAACACAGACAAATAAACATATATACTGATGGCCAGCATGCCAAGTCCGTTCTGATTAACTCCTGTATTTGCATTCATATGTCTGTGAGCATACGTGTGTGTGTGTGTGTGTGTGTGTCTGTCATTGTGTCTAGGGTTGGGGAAGGAAGCATACAACTGAAATAGCATCATAATAGATTGATAGATATAAGTAGTGTAAAAAAATAAAAATAAATAAATAAAGACGAATAATAATATTAGTAATAATAAAGACAACAAATGTTATTAGCAACAATAATAACCATAATAATATTAATCATAATGATAATAATAATAATAATTTTAATAATAATAATAATGATTTCATCAAAACTGGGAAAGGGTGGAGGACAATGAAGAGGGCAAGTAAAAAATAATAATATTAATAGTGAATTATAAATTGATAAATAATAATTTGGGGGGGGGTGCCTCCGATCCCACCGTGGCTACGACATATCAGAACTTAACGCCCCAGCCCATGTCACGGGCCAGGGAAGGATGCTGCTGGGCAACAGGGTCCAAAGCCCCCCCCCCATCTCCCCAAACATCAGCCATACCCGGCCACTACCTACATGCCACACTTATATATCCATTTATTTATTTATTATCTAATTAATTATGTTTTTAATGTGTAGATGTGTATATGTCTCATCTAGTCTGTGATGCATTAAAAAAGTGAGACGTGTAGTGCAGCCCAGGTCAGGGACCCGGCCCACCCACACGGCCCACTTGCCCTGTATGTAAATTTATTTATTTTAATTTGTTTTTTTTTGTCATGTATATGTCTCAGCTACTTTGTGATGCATTAAAACAGTGAGACGTATGGTGCAGCCTAGGCCAGAGACCCAGCCCACCCACACGGCACACTTTCCCTCTATATACATATACACATACATATATACACACATGTACCCATTTATCCATACATATATGTATACATACATTCACAAAAAAAATTTTTTTTTTACACAAAAAAAAAAAAACATGATAAATGCTGAACTAATATTTCAGGAGTGATGCAGTTACTAGGCACTCTTATCTATTTCTGAATGTCTATTCTCAGACTCTAAATGCAGAGCAATGCTTTACCCGGATACAGGAGAGAGAAGGTGACTGAGGGTCTGAGCTCATGTGCTAATAAACATTTCAAAGCATATGCCTTGAATGCCAGTGTGACATCCTTTCAATAACACCCTGATTGCATACTGAATTTAAAAAAAAATGGACATCTGTAACTTCTCAAGACATTATATAGGGACAATATAGATACTAATAATCTTTTCATGGGCTGTCTGGAGGATATTCTGAAGAAATATGGTTTGTGCATCTACGTCATTTACATCACTTACCATGTTTGAATAACCAGGGGTATAGGAATGTTTTATAAAGAGGGGGGACAAAATGTAATGACCATCTCCCAAAAAGTTGGGAGTTGCGCCATCCTGGTGAAAACTGAATTTCACCTTTGTTATTAACATTCCCTTGTATAATTGTATCTGTATATGGATTATTTTGTACATGCATAATTTTGGCTAATCTTGTCTTTTGTGTCCATACATATTTATATTTCATTTTTTTGCGTAAATCTCCAAAATTCTTTGCGTGTTTAAGTAAACATACATGGCAATAAATCTTATTCTGGTTCTGATTCTGGTTTAAAAAAAAACATCACAACATGACCCCAATGCATACTATTTGTATTAAAAATAACTTCTATACATATTTAATAAAGTGCAAGCATTAAAAGCATTGGTAGTAATATTTAAACATTTTTATATTATGTTTTTATATTTCATAATATTTTCATAATATTTTTATTTTGATATTTTGTAATAAATAATACAATTGCACAAATGCTTTCTTGAAACAAAGCTCTGAAATTTAGCTAATAAGGGACATTTTTTTAAATTGAGATTTTCAATTTTCTGAATAAATAAGCTTTCCATTGCTTTCCTACAGATTGTTAGGATAGGACAATATTTGACTGAGATACAACTATTTGAAAATCTGGAATCTGAGGGTGAAAAAAAATCACAATACTGAGAAAATCGACTTTAAAGTTGTCCAAACGAAGTTCTTAGCAATGCACATTACTAATCAAAAACTAAGTTTTGATATATTTACGGCAGGAAATTTACAAAATATCTTCATGGAACATGATCTTTACTTAATATCCTAATGCTTTTTGGCATAAAAGAAAAATCGATCATTTTGACCCATACAATGTATTGTTGGCTATTGCTACAAATATAGCCTCCCCAAGCTACTTATGACTGGTTTTGTGGACCAGGGTCACATATTATGTAATGTTATATAAAATACTATTCAAAATTATTAAAATATTTTATAAAGGAATATATTTATTAATTAAATATAGTTGTTCTGAAAACTAGCCAATATACAAGCCCGCAAGGGGAGTAGGCTATGTCACCCTATTGATTTATGATAATATTAGCATATAAGAATTGCTACTAGACAGCATCACTTGAAATGTAGCACATGTCTAACAGAGCTAAAGTAACTAGCCTGTCTCGTCGTCTCTATCCCACAGGCAGCAGACGCCTGTACGCGCTGATATGACAACTGACAGATCCTGCAATTAGTGAAAAGATAAGGCACCCTGCCCTCAGACACCAACACACCACTGCTGCAACCTAAAAATCGTGCTAGTTCAAACCAAATTCCTGCCAGCACAGCGAGTGCGCGTGACTCCAAACACAAAAACGCGCACGTTTCCATGAGAACCTCCCACCCGCTCAGAGCGCGACCCAAACTGTCCCGCTAACGACCTGGAATCATAACATGACAGAGACAGAGTCATTCTTACCCAAATATTACCTCTGACAAGGGATCCGGGGTTTACTCTCACGTTTTCTTTAGAAAAAGCGAGATGTGTTTCGGCTATGGAGGTCTGGTCCTGGCGTCCCCGGCGCTCTCCTGCTGTCACTCAACTGAGCCTTGGGCAGCCGCTTCCGGGACTTCCGTATTTGGGAAGGATGAATCAGAGAAAGGTTACATCAAGATGCCTAGATAGAGCAGTGAGCCAGATAGACTGAGAAGGTTTCTAAGGACATCTTGAATCTTGATGGTGCCACCATGAATGGCAAAAATATATGCTGAAAGAATAGCAACCACCTATTCAGTAAATATGAAAATATGAGACTGAATGACACTAAATGAATTTCAGAAGGTGTTTTTCTATCTATGTGTGAATAGTTGTATTACAAGTGTCATAAACTTCCTGGAAAATAAATAAATGATTAGCATAATCTTTGAGCTTTTTTAAAATAATAAATGTTGAAGCAATTATTAGCATAAATATATTATTAACATAATAATATACTTTTGTGTGCCAAAAAGTCAGTATTCAACATGCACGAAGCCACTTTGTTGTCATGTAAAAAAAAACAAAAAAAAAACATAAAAACATAAACCCTAAATATCACCATATTAGGTCAGATAGTAAAATATGCACTTTTTTAAGTGATTGTTTATGCTTGCAGTTTTCAAGGTGCAAGGAAAGGTAAATATTTTAGTGTTTAGTCATTAAATCTAAATTTTATAGAGAATATTAAATATAAAAAATATCATTGAATATCAAAATATGCAAATACTAAATATCAAAATATTAATATATTAATATAAATATTGTTGAAACATAAATTAAGCCTCCTAATGGTTTGAGCTATAGACTTTTAAAAGATTTACTGTTTATCATCTCAGACATCCATATATGTCAGAGAATACTATTGCACTATAGAACAAGAAGTAAAAATAAATAAATATATGCATACATAAACTGTATTGATGATCATTTTGTTACTTTGTTTATTAGTTTATTCAATTGCCATTACATATTGAGCAAATAATTATCTATACACATTTGCTTCACTGCACTTTTGACCCTACAAGAGATTATGAAGTAATCTGCCTGTCAGCCGGTATCAGTGCCTTTATTCTGCATCAGTTCCCGGTGGCGTTTTCTTCCCTCTGCTATCATGGCCGATGTTAGACAGGCATCCCCGGTGATGGTGTGGTGGAAAGTTTCCGCCGCTGCCGTGTCACAGTGGTACTGAAACACGAGCTAGCGTCAGGTTACACGGCGGGCAGAAATAGAACATCCTCGAGAAGTACCAAGTGCACAGATGTGGCCCTTTGGCATTTCTTATTGATAAGAAAGGCCCTAAATAATTCACTAAGCCACTGCGGGTCTCCAATATGCGAAACGGCGTTGAAAGGAATACAGGTGTTGGGTTGGTTTGGTTTTAAGTACAGATAAAACATGCGTGAGGGTTATATTTAAATGTAGGATTGAGTTACATGGGATGCCAGCCTGGATTGGAATTAGGGGCCGGTTTATGGTCATTACCCAAAGTGCTCTGTCCTGAACATTAGAAGACTGGGTACAACTAGGTCAACATGGTGAATCTCAGATCCATGACACAGCGATTTGGCTCAAACATTGCTCAATGTATCCCGTATGAGGTTCACAAACACCACACATACACAAATTTGCTAATTTATTAAATTATAATAAATTATATTTAGTGATTCTGGTGACGTGTTTACACAAACACATTCATTATTTAACAGCCATCTGAAATCAACATTTAATCATGTATGTTTATTCAACATGTCTCCCTTCTCTAGTTTAAACATGCATGGTTAGTTTGAATCGTTTTGCAATGGTGCAAAACAGAATAAATTTCACAAATGTAGTAAACAGAACTATCTCTAAAGGAATGCAGTTCAGTACAAATTAAGCTCAATCGACAGCACTTGTGGGGTTATGTTGATTACCACATTTATTCAGTCTTTTTTTTAACTCGCCTCTCATTTTCTTTCACAAAAACTGAGTTTATAGTCGTGCACTTACAATGGAAGTGAATGGGGCTCACTGTTTCAGTGTGACAGCCACATGATGTAGAGAGTTTTTCAAGTTTTAAAGTTAACATGCTTTTAGAGTGAAGAAAAAAACTGCTTAATCTTTTCTATGGGAAGTTCCAATTGATTTAATCTAATCAGTTTATTTTATTTAATCTCTGAAACAACTGTAAACATGTTTTTGAATATCTTTACAGATCAAATAATACACAAGTTTTAAAAGAATTTATTCAATTCCATTGTAAGTGTCTTACCGTAACCTTGAAAAAAAAAAAAAAAAAAGTTGAGTTTTTTATTGATTGATTGGAGTCAATATTATGCCACAAATGCTATCAGTTTAACCAAAGGAAATAATGCATTTTCATTTATTTTTAAATGGAATTTTAAGTTTCAAATTTCTGCTTTTAGAAAACTGGCCACGTTCACGTCCACTTCAAAAGCTTTGTCTTTGTGTGTGTGTGTGTGTTAACAATGGGCGGTAATCCAAGTGTGGTAATCCACATTATGCCACAAATGCTGTCTGTTTTAACAGAAGAAATCATTGTAATTATAAAATTATAAGCTTTAAATTTCTGCTTTTAAATCTTCTAAAACATTGGCCCATTCACTTCCATTGTAAGTGCCTCAACACAACCTTTTTTTTTTTGATGAGTTCAAATTATCTTTTTGTGCTAATCAATATTAACAGTCACAAAAACACTCGATTGAGCTTAACTTGTAATGAACCCAGAATATTCCTCTACCAGCTCCATTATTAAGCAATGTCTGGACAGGCAGAGACGAGGTCAGTTAAATTTGTCACCTCACAAACAGCATAAACAAGGTCATAAATAAGCATCTCAGTGTGTGGCGAGGAGAAGTGACAGCCTGTGTGTTTATACTGTTGGCTTGCTGAGAATATCTGCTTCTTTTTAACGACACCTTCATCCACGAGAAACACACAACAGCTTGTTCTTCGTCACTGCAGTGGTAAAGCTACCGCCTGTCTAAAAGACCATAAGAAACCAAACATGAGCACTTTAAGCCATTGAAATATTTTGCAATTCACCATATAATAAGTTTGACCCGGGATGACTCAGTGATGTAGCAATGACCTAGAATGTGTGCTTTTGAAATACAATGAATAAGTTACACAATATAACAATCCCGTACCATCCAGGCACCCAATGAAAAGCAAAAGCTGTTTCCCAATGAAAACAGTGACAAAAATCAGGCCTGTGCAATGAACAAAGCATTTGAGGTTTAAATATAGAACCTTTTATTTCCATTTAGAGTAAATAGTGTTGAAAATCTGAAATAAGGCTTAAATACCTACAGAACGTTCGTATTTAAAGTCATTAACACTTTACATGCCCAAATCCAGTGACAATGAAAAAAGTCCTTGGTTTTTGTGTGTTGTTATTCTTCTTTTTTCATATTTTCCCTTGTAAGAAAGAGTTCAAGTATAAAAATTCTCAACAGTGTAAAATAGCCCATCTGATGCATATTTAAAGCAATAGAAGCACAGCATCCATCCTCGACATTGACAATACATTCTAGTGTATGAAGCAGCATGTCCCTTAGGTTTCGCCAGGTCTTTTTTTTTGTCCTTTTTTAAAAGTCTTTTAAACAGTTCTGGATATGACAAATGGAGATAACATGCCCGAAACAACAGGCCTGCAATAAAATAAATGTCATACGGTAGGCATTACACTAGCCGATATTTAATGTCATGTTCTAAAATTCCAAATGTATAAAGAAAAAGAAAAAAAAAAAAAAGAATTGTACAGTGCACATACAGAATTGTATCTTAAATAAGTCCTACACCAACATTTTTGGTTGAGTATGTTAATAATACTACAACTAAGCCTACTCAATAACTTATAATAATATGCCATGAGATGAATACATTATTATTCATACAGTACCACTTCTAAGTCAGTGATCTTAGAGCGCAACATAAGTCAACTCAAAATAAATATCTTAAATAGCAGATGTCTTTAAATAGCATTACAACTGTAAGGCACACAAAGAACCCTCGTACGCATGGATTCGGATCCTTTCACTATAGTGCTGTTCTGTAAAGAGTTGCTCATTGAAATACATAGACCTTATTACGTGTGCTGGTGCTCAGACATATTTCTTAGTGAACATATAAAGACCAGGCCAATAGCGGTTCGTTGGTATAGGGTGAAAGGCTTGCGGGAACCCCCCTCCCTTATCGCGGATCCTCGTCGTGTTCCAGATAAAGATCCGTCGCTATATCGGGAGGATGCACAGGTCTGTCCTCAAGCTTCTGGACCCTCTCTAGGAGGATAAGAAGAGTTGACAGACCCGGAGCAGGACCGGGGTCCTGAAACTGTGACAGCTCAATAAACGAGCACCAGTGATCTTTCCAGAGCAATCCGACTGTGTGTATCAGTGCCTGTTCTTTCCAACACAGCAATTGCTCTCTGATTCTATACTAGCACTGAGCAATGCCCCAAGCTTTTTTCCCTACGTAGTCATCTTTCTTTGTTTTTGTGTGTGTGTGTGTGTGTGTGTGTGTGTGTGTGTGCATCCTCCCTCGCCCACAGACAGACATTAACACTTAAATTTGTGTGTAACGGTGTACATGTTAGTCCGTGTGTTTTGTAAGCATATAATACAATACATCTCAGTCTTTTTGTCTTTTCGAGAGTGTCTCCAAATTGTTCGATGCCCATTATGGGGGAGCAAAAGAAAATCTCTCCTGTTCCTGCACTTTGTTTTGTCCCCTGGCGGCCTGTTTGCTTTGCATAGGTCAGGAGGTCAATACAGGAGTCAGAGAAAGGGGGGACATTCAGCATCAGATAGATAAAAAGGTAGTTCACAACACATAAAACATGCTAACACTGGATCTTTCTCCATTTTGCCACAGTTAGGTCTACTATCCCTGATTGGCAGAGTTTGTCGTTTCTAATTCGCTGAAAAATGCTCCATTTCCCTGATGATCAAAAAAAAAAAATGCACTTGAGAAGACGACAGAACAAAAAGAGCCCTCAAAAATGAGAATAAATATAAAGGTAAGGGGCCCTAGAATCAAAACAATGTGGGACATTTCCAAGTGTCCTTTGGAAAAACGGTCGCCTACATTAAATGACAGCATCGGGACTTAAGGTTTCGTCTACAACGCACCTATACCACAGTGATTAGTCGCTGCATACCTCCTTTTGCAATAAATATCCTACTCTAATATTAATTATAGTAATAAAGATAACATAATGATAATGATAATAGTAAAAAGCTAGTTTCCGTCCTTTTCTGCGATCTTTTTGTTTTGTTTGTTTGGTTTTGTTTGTTTTTCTTTAATCACAGCAAGTTGGAAAGCAATGGAGTTCCCATCTCACTAATAATCTCTCTATCAATTACTATCCCCCTCCTGTATGCTCCTCGTCTTCCTCCTCTTGCAATCAACCCACAACCAGCAACTATTTTCGTCACCATCCTCTTCATCATCTAGTAGCAGTCGCTGGGCGTCGATTCCCTGCGCGTCTCCCGTCCGTCTCTTTGGTTGCTATTGCATCCGTTCGGCTTGCAGCTGCTGGGGCTGGTATTGACCGAAGGCCGCAGCTGCGGCTGCAGACCCCGGCGCGGCGGTGGCCAGTGGCTGCTGCATGGCGTAGCCGTAGCCGGCGGTAGCTACGTAGCCGGTTGCGGCAGGAGAGGCAGCGTACGGGTACTGCTCGTAGGCTGCGGCGGCCGCAGCGGTTGCGGCACTGGCGTACTGTGCATAGGCTGCACCTGTGTAGTCGATGTAAGGTGAGGACGCGGTGGCGGAGGCCGCCGCTGGCTGGATGTGAGGGATGACCACACTGGGCTGCATGAAGGCCTGCGGGTACACGTAGTGAGTGGGGATCCTGTGAGACAAACAGGACAGCATGTTAGCAATGCATTATGGACACATCAAATACAGAACCACATCCACAGCGCGGCCAAGCACCCCATTTCCACAATTCAGTAACACCAAGGAAATGCCTGCTAGTGATTATTAGAAATATAAGGTTGCCAAAATAGACATCTCTCTGTACAATTGCAATTTCTGTGCCATTTGCACTACCAAATAATTACTGTCGTCAGACAGGTTTTTCCAAAATTCACCCATGTGTCATTGGCTAAACAAGCGGATGCCCCATCCCCCAAAGCCATGTTGGGCTTATCAAGACGCTCAAACAAACACAGCAATCTTAGCTAGTGTTTACATGTTTAAGGGTGAAAAGTATTTTAACAAAAATAACAAATAAATCACCCTCTAATATTTAAAAGGTCAATTTAAATCCAACTGAACATTCCCCATCAGTGATTGGTCAAACAACCACCTCCAAACTCATGCCATTGGCTAAACCACCGTTGCTATCATAGCTACGTATATTTATATGCCATAATCGACTGCTCCAGACACTTCAACGCGTCTGCCATCTTGGAAGGGTCGATGTATCGCCAGTCACAATAAAAATCATTGAGTTTCAAGATGCCACAACATTGCGTAGCCTCTGCTTGTGAAAACCACTGAAATTTAAATTCCTGAAGAAACTGGATACATTTTTCACAGGTAAGAATGTGTTGGTTTGTGTTTTTAATATCTATTAACTCAATAATACAGGTTTTTAAATTATAGTACCTTTTAAATGTTGTGTTAGCTGACAACTTTGTCTTGTATTGTGTTATTTTAGCAAAACCATCTACTGAAGTCTATTGCAGATATAGATACTGATACATGCTAGAGCTGGGCGATATATATCGCATGATATTTTGCGCATTTCGTCAGTAAAGCCGGTTCTTTGATTAGCGGAAAATCTCCATCACCTGTTTTGAAATAGAGCGCCAGTTAATACACAGAGCCGTAGATCACTGACAAGCTACGCAATACCGCGTTCATTTTCGCGGGTGATTGAATAGCGTAGCTTGTCAGAGTGATCTACGGCCTGTGATAACTGGCCACTCTATTCAAAACAGGTGATAAGAGAGCCTCATCTTAATCCGACTGAAAATGCAGATATCGAAACGATATATATCGCCCAGCCCTAATACATGCGTATAGCTACAGTTGCAGACACACAGGCAACTTGCTCTGGAGTGTTCAGACTGTCTTTGACTGTTCCAATATGGTGGACGGCTTACTGGGCCATAGAAACAGCCACTAATAGGGCATCTACCTATACATTTCTATGGTTGCTAAATTGGGCTGGTTGAGACACTTCAACAGAGCAATGTTTTGATAGCCAGTGCTTACATTTTTGAGATAAAAAAAAATAAAAATAAAATAAACTGAGACAGACAGGTATTTTAAATTTAAACCAAAAAATAAATAAATAAAAATAAAACATTTTTGATAGTTAAAAAGCCAAGTTCAACGCAACTGAACATTACTCCCATCAGCTATTGGTCAAACAATTAGATGCCCCGCCCCCAAGGTCATGCCACTGGCTGAGCCACAGTTGCTATGTCAGGCTGGTCAGGATTCTCAAACAAAGAGAGCAATGTTTTGATAGCCCCTCATTGTTTACACTTTACAACATACAATTGTCTTAAAGTTGTCTATAGTCTTGGGACCGGAGAAAATAATTTAACATCCCTTTAATACTTAAAATGCTAAGTTAACAGATCATCTGTGTGAATCATCTGTTAAAAGTCACATGCGTTCAACACCCCTGTGACCGTCCTATGAAATGGGGGAAGGCAGGACCCAGGAGAGGCGAAGAGGAGATGAGGGGAGCATTGTGAATATGTCAGGGCTACTTTGACAGCTGGACAGTTTTCAAAAAGGGACGTTGCTGGCTGTTTCCCCCTCCGCACTTAGACAATGAGCCTCAGGCTGGACAGCACACACAGAGGGGAGTTTTGATTAAATAAGCAATCAGGAACAATGAGCCCATTCTGCCTTTCATTACGTACCCCGTTGCACTTTCAGAGCGCTTTTCACATTTACTGTCTGCACCAAACAGACGGGTGAGAACTTTTTAAATTAGTTCAGGGATGACAGAATGCATTGAAATGCCTGACGCACTAAATATGATTTAATAAGGCAAGACAACTATATTGTAAAAGACAGTGACATCTGTGAGAATTTAGGGTCGGAGATTCTCATGAAAAACTGAATTGAGTTTATAATGAAACTTGACTTTAAAGAAACAGGGATCCATGGCTGTTGGGAAGCAACATCTACTTTGACCTGCACAAATAGAATAGGAATTTCCACAATGAGGCTTTTTAGAGAAGATGATGTTTATGACAAAAATTTGAGTTGGTTAAGATGGTTTGAAAAAGTGAGAGAATGGTTCTATCATGGCAACCCTATTTGTAGCACACCATTATAACAATCAAACCTCAACCCCTGACCGCCCCAGAATAAAACTCCAAAACCTCTGCTCCAAATGAAAGAAAATAAGCATACCACAGGCGGAGGAAAAAAAAAAAAATAAATAAATAAATAAAAAATTAAGGGCAACAGTACGTATTACCAACATCAACTCAAAACACACAACCACTCACAGAATGCCATAAATGAGAGGAATGAAACAAAACCTTCCTTTTTCTCACTCAGGTCAAAGGGCAAAGATGCTCCTATGAAATCTTTCATAGATGCCTTGCCAGCCTGAGGTGACAGCAGGGATTGTGTTAATATAGACTACCATAAGAGTCAAACACAGTGAAAATACACTCAGCTTCAAACATTGAGAAGTTCACATTCAACCTGCACAGGCACCACGACAAAAACATCACCACACACAGGTGACTATTCACTCATTTAAATAAAATACTTCACTCATTTAAAACGAGGTTCACACTGTGAACAGACATCTCACAGACATTTATTCTGTGATTTACATATGAATCAGTGTGAGAAGTGAACAAATTATTGGTAAGCAACTTAAAAATGATCAATTAAGGGACAATATTTGCCCTGGATCTTATGAGCATTTTTTTTTTTTGTACTTTCATGGGGGCACAGTTTCAATTTAATAAATTAATATAACATTAGTAATTAAAATAATTAGATGTATGAGAATGTTACCGATCAAATCAATTTTAATATATCACCGAAATATGTCTACAAAATAAAGAGTTTGCCCATGCAAAAGTCACAATGGATAGTTGTTAGGGCATTGCTATGCGGTTTTCTAAACTACTGTGGCTGGTCACTAAGATGTTTTTGACTCTAGATTGTATAAAGAATAGCTTAAGCAGTAAAGTTAGTAGCAAACAAATAAATGCAATAAACCTTCTAGCACTTAATGGATGTAGCTAAGCATATCTTTACAAAAAAAAAAAAAAAAAATACCGGTAAGTTAAATGTAATACTCTTGCTCAGTGCATGTCCATCACAACATGGTCTAATATTAGGTTGGCCTGTTAGTTGTTAGTACATTGGGATTCATACTACAGAACACGCTGTCAGAGAAAGGACAGAAACCTTGCGTAACCACTTTTGAGTTAAATAAAATGCAGCTGACTCAAGACCACAGTCAGTGCAGCTCTTTTAGTGTGAGTGACAGGAAGGGCTGGACGCTATTTTCTGCTTCCTTGGTCATTCCACACTAGAGTGCCATTTTCTAAATGCAAGGAGATTTTACCTTCTACATCTTTATCTATTTGTCTAGTGAGCGCTTAAGAAAATACTACGCATCTGATCAGCCTTTTGTCACATGATTATGAGCCCAAATAATCAATGATTTTTACAAAGAACCTACTCCCATTGAAAACTAACTATCAGGTTCTTTCAAATAGAGATTAAAATAACTTTTGTTGCTGTGTTGCTCAACAGTACACATAAATTTAACCATCTAGAGCACTGCAGGCCAGGAACGTTGAGGTTTGTGTCTAAATAAAGGTCAACTTCAGACTAGAGTTTCACAGATCTAGAAGACAGCTGTTGTCATCTGTGAAGATCTCAGCTGTGCAACTAAGATCAGGGAGACGAGAACTAGACTTACGTATTCTACACAATTTGGATAAATTAGCCTTCACGATCTGGTTAGGCTGTTTTTACACACTATGTGTGATAATGACATTTAACGCTGAGCTCATGAGAAACTCTACAAAGAAAGTTGCAGAACAGGCATGACTTTGCAAATTTCAAACGTGACCCATATATTACACAGTCCCAATTTGACTACCAACACCGTTTGGTTGCGTTTGGCCCCTGAGCAACCTTTTCCAACCGCTTCAAGGTCAAAGAATGATGCCACTGTTCATTTGACACGCAGCTTCCTGACAACACTGTCAAAAAATGCCTTAACACAATGCACTGGTGCTAAACGAGAGGTGCCATCTCAGCAGCAATGTGGCACATGTTGGGCCTTGTTGAGTTTATCTCGAAGCTAAATGTCAGGAGCGGCCCAACCCCCCAAGCCGAGAGCGAGTTTGTGACAGTGACCGGAGCCAGAGAGAGAGGGAGAAAGAGAAAGACAGAGTGTTAAAGAGTGAGAGAAAGCTTCATGCGACTGCAGTGTCAGCACTACAGCCTTTGTGCAAAACAATGGTGAAGCTTGTTTTCCTTAACGCCGCACGGGGCCATGTGACGAAGGCTCGCTCAGGGGGCTGTGGCATCCAGACATTTGTTTGTCACACCAGAGGGCTCACAACACTGCAAACACATGCATGCATGTCACAAACAGATACACGCTCACCCACACGCACTCGCTGTGGAATCCTCCACAGATTAAACGATGACACTGAACGCCTGCCAGTTTTTTCATATGCCTGCTGATCTTACAGTAAATTGTCAAGTTGCCTCTGTAAACTGATGTTTCTCTGTCTTTGGCATGATACACACTACTGTTCAATAGTTAGGGGTTGGTAAAATTAATAAATTAATAAGAAATTAATTTTTTTCTGCAGGGATGCATTAAATTTTTTAAAATCAAAAGGGAGTAAATACGTTTATAATGTTGCAAAAGATTTTGATTTCAAATGTTTTTTTTTTTTTTTACTTTCTATACAAAAAATCCTAAAAACATATATCATGGTTTTAACAAAAATACTAAGCAGCACAACTATTTTCAACATTAATAATAAGAAATATTTCCTGAGCAGCTAATCAGCATATTAGAATGATTTCTGAAGGATTGTGAGACACTGAAGACTGGAGTAATGGATGCTGAAAATTCAAATAATAAAATAAAATATAATAAAAAGAAAACAGTTAGTTTAAAATAATACATACAGTAATATTACGAAATTTGGTCAAATAAATGCAGCCTTGGTGACCTTAAGAGACCGCTATCAAAACATTAAAAAAAAATTGACCAACCTCAAACATCTGAACAGCAAACTTACACGAGCAGGTAGTCAGGACAGTTTTAAAAAAAAAAAAAAAATTAATAAACCTATAAATAAAAAAAATTCTATCATCATTTACTCACCCTCATGTCATTCCATACCTGTATTTTCTTTCCTGAGACATGAAATAAGATGTGAGATCCGAGCGGTTCATTTCCATATAGTAAATATATATGGTGATACCCAGCTCCAAAATGGCAAAAGCAGCACTATAAAAAAATATCCTAAAACTGACTTGTGCTCTATACTTCAAATCTTCAGAACCTATTCAATAATTCTGTGTGAGGAACAGACCAGAAATGTGTTTAAATGTGCCATTTTTACAGTTCACTTGTAGCTATTAGCTACTTAAATGTCTGTCTTTTCATCACACAAAGCCATCGTATGGCTTCAAAAGACTTGGAATATAGCGCAATCGTTGTGATGCTTTTATAGCACTATTTTGTCCTTTTTGGAGCTTGGAAATATAAAAATTATCCACTTTTGCTGTATGGAAAAGAACATCTCAGTCATGCTGTTTTCCATCTCTTTTTGCACTTTACTGATGAAAAAAAATATACAGGAACAATAAGTGGCTGAGTAAATTAGTATATTTTTCATTTTTGTTTGTGTAAACTACCCCTTTAAACTTTATGGTTGGTTTCGTTTTCCTACAGAAATGGTCAACAGGGAATTTACAAGGAGATCATCACTGAAAGAGAAACGGCAGGACTCTAGAGACTCTGGATCCACTGCAGGATGCCTTATAGGGCTAAAGTAAGGAGACAATAGAGGAGAGACAGAGAGAGAGCTGGAAAAGGAGGAGAAATGAACAGACACAATGGAGATGGGAGAGAACGGTAAAGGGTGAGTATGTGTCATAGTCTCTGTGTTGTGAGTGTGACAGGACTCCCAATCAGTGAGCAAAATAAAACCGCAACGTGCAAGTTTGTAGTCGGGCTGTAGGGTTGGCGTGAAGAGGGATCAACAACAGCACACAAAACAAAATGGCACTCACTCCAATAACAAGACACCAGAAAACACAAAAAAGTGAAAAGAAATCAAAAATAAAAAAATAAATGATCAAAAACACAAGCTCCAGCAATAAATAACGTGAAGAAAATAAAAGGAAGCAAAGTAAAAATCACACTTTGCTCCGTGGCAAAGTTATCACTCCTCCACAACACGGAAATTCAGCACCCCAAAATCAGCCTTTTTTCCATTAAATTAAAAAAAAAGCACACAGTTAAGCTATCAACACCACTTCATAACGGTAAAAAGGCACACACAGCTCTATGTACTATTAAAAGTGAAAGTCCAAACCAAAATAAAACCAACATACATGCATCTGTAATCACCATTTTCGAGCTTGTTTGTGTGTTTTTGAGTCTACAGGTACTGTAGCTACAGATCTGCACAAAGCTCTCAGAGCTATTCCTGAAACCACCAGTTATCTTAACCCAAATCGAGCCTGTCGGACCAGAGAAAGATAGACAACATTGAGTCAGGCTATAGTGTCCAGTATAAAAGATCTTCTTACTCACACACACACGCACACACATATACACTCTCTCAACATCAATCTAATTATATCAAAGTATTAAATAAGCTTCAGTAATTATGAATATGCACTGAACGTCATGTCTTCCCTATTATCAATGTATAAAAATACATTTGCTCATGACGCCTCTGTGAGTTCACAATCTGGTCCTAAATCTGGTTTGATGTTTAAAACTACCACTGAACACATACATAACTATTTTTGCTGTTACTCACCCATATGGTCTTTGGATGAAAGCAGGGTGAATCTGAGGGACGCCGAAGGTAAAACCTGCGCACAAAAGAATTAAATAGCAAATTAACAAGGCTTTGAGCATTTCTGCAAAATTACTAATGTTATAATCCCAAGTAAACCTGCTAAAGATGTCTAGAGATGAAGTTAAACATTGGTGGAACTACTGTTTTGTCAAACTTTGCCAAGTCAATGGGACTGTACACATGAAGTACAATGGCTTACAGTTAATCACATCATTACATCTCTAATCTTCTTTACAGTCACCGTTTACCATTAATTAAGACCTGAAAACCTTAAGTAAACATCAGCGCATGTACAAACAAAGGAACTACAGAACTGAAAAATGCCTATGCTTTTGTTGGAACATAAATGTATCTGCGCTTTGTCAGCTGAACCTTGTAGGGCTTATTGGGAGTCATTGTGTCAATAAAAGAGCAATGCAGTTGGTAACCAATGGCTTCTTCTCATGAATATTATCTTTATGTCTTTGCTCTTCATAGCAACACATACAAGCCTCACCTGGCTGCATCACCCGTGGCTTGGCTCCGAGATAAGCCAGGTTAACGTTGGCTTTCCTGCCGTCAATGATGGGGTTGGGGTCCTTACAGGCTCTGTCTGCAGCAGAGCGGTCTGCCATAGTCACCTAGTTTGAAACAACAAATAGAGAAGTGTGGCGCATGAGAGATACACATTAAATGGTCTAATGGTAACAAATACAAAAACAAACTTCCATGGCCCTATTTGGTATCGAGTAGCCAGAGAAAGCCATTGCAGACTTCACATAATTCCTTTAAACAAACCCTTGTGACCTCTGTCCCAAATGAGGCTTTAAACACAAGATGGTGTGTGTTATTTGGTGTTTATTTATTTTTAAGATGTCTGGCTAACAAAATCATTAAAGACAGAGGTCACTCAAGGCTTTCTACGCCTTATTTTGGATATCCTTGTGAAGCAGGCAACAAGTTTGTTGTGAAATCCACTAGGGTCCCTTAACTTCTGCTGTGCAGACTGTCAAAACTTTACAAGTTGGCTTGTTTACTCAGTCGCTGAGGAACTCTTATCAGGGTGCTTCTAGTCAAACTCGACAGCTGAGCCAACAAGGGCCTGTTTTAGTCTTCAATTGTGCACTTTGTTCGGTCAGGAATTATTGATATTCTGACTATTAACATACAGCTTGAATTTATACTAAGAGTTTTTTAGATTTAAAGGGGCCGCCGCCGTTCAATCAAAAATGATGGTGCTCCAAACTTGTACGACTTTCTTAGGATAAAAAGGAGATTTTAGGAAAAATGTCTCAGTCCACTTTCATTATAGATATATATATATATATAGATATATATATAGATATATATATATAGATATATATATAGATATATAGATATAGATATAGATATATATATATTTGTTTGTTTGTTTGTTTTTTTACATAAAACGAAAGTGAATGGGGACTAGGTTATTCAAGTTTCGTGTTCGCCACAACAACATGAGGGTGAGTAAATGAGTGGGGTGAACTGTCCCTTTACAACAGGTTTCAATATCAGTCTGTAAAATAAATGCATGCAGATAAAATAAAACTATTTTAAAAGTTTAAAACTTTTAGCAGCCACTTATTAAAGAAATAAAATTAGGCTATTTGAGCCATCAAGCACGCGCGTTCCGCACAAACTCAGTGCGTTTGATTATAAAACAAGTGAGTTGCCATTTAAATGTGTTGTGTCACGCTGTCACACAGCGGTGGCGCAAAATGTTTGTTTCAAAGTTTACGTTTGACAGTCATGGTGGGAATACTTACAAATCCATAACCCCTGGACTTTCCAGTCTGCCTGTCGGTAATCACCACAGCTTCTTCTATTTCGCCAAACACTTCAAAATATTTCCTTAGACTGGAATCCGTCGTATGATACGGAAGACCACCGACAAATATCTTGGTATAAGTGGTGTCCTTTTGTGTGGTATGCATCCTCACAAAAAATGCTCAAGTGCAAAAAAAAATAAAAAAGGGAAAGACGATAGTGCAATTTAGGACTGATAATGACCGTACCACTCCTTTAATATTCCGTTAAAATATTCACTAGAAGTTACAAAAAGCGATTTCTGAGAAATATAAAACGCACGGAAGCAGATGGGTTTAATGTCAGAGGTAGATTAATATGGTAAGTAATGTGGAGCGGATTGAGCCAAGGATCATCAGGTGGGTCGAACTCCTCTTCCAAACTGACGTGACTTCTAAAAAGTGCGTGTGACCCATTCCTAAAAGCACCCGGCTAAACCACACCCAGATCACTTTGAGGGAGGTACGAGCACGCTTGACCCCACGCCCACTACACGCGCTTGAATAACAGCTGGACGGCGCACAACGGGCATCTGTGTGCCTTTGTTCAAGAACTGTAGACATTTCATACAGTTGTTGTTTCAGTAAATGCATGTAAATTTGTGTGTGACAGGAAAAAATACTCCAAACGCCACATTTTTCTAACAGTAACCTTGCTTTAAAAACCAGATTAAACCAACAATATGGTCTCCCAGCCTTGCCAAGCTGGTCAGCAAACTGGTCTCCCAACAAAACCAGCTGAAAAATGCCATAAAACTCTATAAGACCAGCTGAATACTGTCTGAAAACCCTATGAAACCAGCCTACAAACCAGACTGGGAAACAAGCAAACTGTGCTCGGTTAAACCAGTTTATGCTTGTTTAAGCTGTTTTCCCCCAGCAGGAAACATTGGCAGTTTTGAGAGCTAACAAAAAATGGCTTCAGGCAATAACTAAGCATGACAGCACCAGATCTGTTACAAATAGCCTGAACTTAATTGCTAAATTCAAAAAGGCAATGGGTGTAATGGCTGACACAAATTGGGTTAACACTGCACTCCATATGACCCAGTGCATAAGAAAATAACAAAAGAATGACTTACTAAATTTTTTGAAAAATGAAACCATTCTGATATATATATATATATATATATATATATATATATTTAATATGAATATAGCATTTTAACTTGATAGCTTTTTATGTCAAAATGGCAAATAGACAATATGGCTGAATCAAAAAGTCAGTAGCCCATGGAATTTAATGCGATTTCATGACTTTAGAGCAAAGAATTTAAAATGTTGCATAGTGTTGCTAACGAAAACAAAATGTTTCCAACACACAGCTTTTGCACTTGGTCACTAATAATAGACATAGCTATCTGTAAATAAGCACAGAAGCAAACCCTGCATATCTTATCAGGCTGATCTTGTCCGTTAGGACAACTTGGCAGGTGGTGGGTAAGAGAGGTAAAAGAGTTCTTCGGGTGAAGAACATACACAGATGTGCTGGAGAATGGACGCGTTTCAAATGCTGTTTCATTGAAACTAAAAACAGAGTGAGCGTCTGGGCATGTTTCATGCGTCCCTCAATGAATATTTGCAGCATAAAGGCACTCATTTTGTGTAGTCAACACCTTTCATTTCTTTTCACACTTTTTTTTGCGCATTTTTGATTACCATTTTTATAAATAATATTGTATTTTGTTATATTTTTCTATTTTGTGTTCAGTCACCATTTGATTTCACCATCTTTAATAACTTTTTAGCTTTTTTGTAACATGAATTTGCAGAAATATGCCTATAAGTCTCTACTTCATACTTCAGGACACTACTGCTATTTATTGCAAAATCAAATTAAAATCAGTTAATAATTAATTAAAAGTATTGTATAGCATTCTAACATTTCTTTGACATATGTGAAAGGCACATCTTTACAACAATTACAACTGCTAATGTCAGACCATCCCAGTCTCCTTTAGGACAAAAAGAACAGACGATTTTCTAGGTCTTCATATAATTGGGAGGAACGTGATATGTCACCAGGTAAATTATTAAACAGCCTTCTCATTTAGACCATACAACTTCCAAAGCACTCGGGTGATGGAGTTTTTGTGGAAGCTTGCAACCCGAGAACTAGCCTGTGTGGTGTGACCCGCCAAGCCATGTGGAGATCCTGACGCCCGTAGATGGATAATTGAGGCTTTATATAAAAAAATGTCAGGTAGGAACTCGATCGAGAGCATCCATGAATCAACTAATTTATTGATGCCGGGCCACACGCTCATTAAGCTGCGAGTGGAGGCGCAGTGAGGGAGATGGCTTTGTGTTTCAGCACAGTTACAAAAGGAGGCCTATCTTCTTTCAGGAGCTGTCTACGTTTACCTACAAGACACTGACTTGATCTTTTTTCCTGTAGGCTAGTTTTATGGGCACCCACTGCATAACTTGATTGGCAATCAATTTAATAAACTTTCCAATGAAAGGAATAGTCTGGGTTCAATCGACAAGCTCAACTGACAGAAATTTGTGAGATGATTGCCACCAAAATAATTTTGACTCATCCCTTTTTTTTTTCTTTAAATTAAAAAGCAAAACTCAAAGGTTCTGCAATGTATTTACAACAGACGTCAAAGGGCACAATTTTAAGGATTTAAAAGCAGAAATGTGAAGCTAATAATTTTATAAAACAACTTACATTCATTTTTATGTTAAAACTTTGAACTGTAAAGTTGGTATTGTCATTTTTACAGTTGTTTTAGTGTTTTAGGTTAGATTTTGTTTTTATTTTCTGCTTTCATGTTAATTTTAATTCAAAGTTTAAGCAATTTTTTTTTTTGTTTTTTTAAATATGTCTAAATAGGTTTTTATTAATATTTATTTCAGTTTTAGTTTAGTTATTTTAGTACATTATGTTAAGTGGTCTTAAATAAAACAAGTTTAATTTTGTTATTATTATTATTTCAGTTAACATTTATTTTAAGTAATGAAAATGTTTTTAATAGTTTAGGTTTACTATAATAACCCTGGTTAACACACATATTGTTTACGTCTTGTGGTTATACTATTGAAACATTAACGTTTATGGATTCACTTCCATTTTTTACATCAAAAGTATTGTTGATTGAGCTTAACCTGAACCCTTATTCTTGAACCCAGAATATTTCATAAAGTTAATGGATATGACCTTGTTTGTTCTTCTCCTTTTCAAGTTGGGCTTACACTGAGGGAATAGTTTATAATAGACCTAACGCTCTTTTTGTAGGGCAAACAAAAAGAACAAGAGATTTTGGAGAGCCCTCAACACAATCCACCTGTCAAACACAGTCACTCACTCACGCAAACACACATTTACGGCCTTCAGAGGTCACTGGTTCTAATGAACAGCTGAACGGCTTTGAAAGCCACACATACAAGTCATAAAAGGTTAGGGTTGAAAACTCTTTAACCTTATGCTTTGTTCATTTGGATAAAGTCAGGTGAAATCTAGTTGTGCGGAACATATATTTTAATGTTTGAGTCTGTAATGCTAATTTTCATATGGTATCATAAGAGCCTGTCTGACAAGAGCCAGCTTGAATGGTGAGGCATTACTGCTTTGATAGAGGGGGCATTTCCAAATGTAACAGGTGGGACCTTTCGGAATGTCAGTGCAGGCAGACAAATCACTGGCAGCTGTAACAGCACACGCACGCACACACACACACACTCACACACACACACACACACACACACACACACACTCACTCACTCATTCACTCAATAGATGACAACACGTTTTTTAAAGGTATCTAGTTTTATATAATTAGCTAATTGCAAGAGGCCTAGTTACTTAGGATAGTAACACCATCATAATTACAAAGAGACATACTAACATGCAAGGAAAACACCAGAGAGCCATCTCGGATTTCCACTGTCCCCAAGACAAAACAATTCCCTGTTTCAGCCTAAGTAGCAACAAGTAGCGCCACCTTGTGGACAACCATTTCCCTTCAGTGGAAGGTACACAATTGAGTGTTTAAAAGAATATTTTGATTTTTAGACAAAATATCTCACAGATTATTGTAATAATTGATTGCATATAAAAGTAGTTTATATGATAAACTGTACATAAAAAGTTTGGGGTTAGTAAGAAATTAATACTTTCATTCAGCAAGGATGCATTAAATTAATTAAAAATTACACTGTATAAACATTTATAATGTTATAAAATATTTCTATTTCAAGTAAATGATGTTCTTTTGAACTCTCTATTCATCTAAAAATCCTAGGGAAAATGTATCATGACTTCCACAAAAAGATTAAGCAGAACAACTGTTTTCAACCTGGATAATAATAATAGGAAATGTTACTTCAGCCAAAAAAATAAATAAATAAATAAATCAGCATATTAGAATGATATTTGAAGGATTATGTGACACTGAAGATTTGAGTAATGGCTGCTAAAAAATTAGTTTTGTCATCACAGGAATGAATTACACTTTAAAATATAAAATAAGACAGAAAACAGTCATTAAAAATAATTATTTCTAATAATATTTTACTGTAATTTTGATCAAATAAATGCAGCCTTGCTGAGCACAAGAGTCTCTTATACAAAACATTTAAAAATCTTACTGGCCCCAAACTTTTGAGAAAGAATAATGTTCTTAAAATTCAAGACTTATGAGCAGTATGAAAGAAATATTTCATTGGCAACTTGCATATATCATGCTGAATTGTTAACCCTTCTAATCATTTGTTCTGCTACCTACATAATGACTGCATCAGTCTGTTTACACTTATTAGGCACATATTTCCATGATAATGTAAAACCCAAGGTCAGAATTTGATCTGAGCCATACCCTGCATTAAAATAAACAAGATTAATAATGTGAATAACATGTAAAGTGCATGTGCAACTCTAAGAATGTACATTAGGAAATATCGCTAGATCAAGCTGCTTCAGTATGTAGTTTCATTCTGAAACACACACACACACACACAAGCAGCAGGTCTAAAATCCCTCGTCTGTGTCTTCAGTCTGTTGGAAGGTGGAGTCATTTTCCAGTTCTAGGGAATCATTAAGTCTTTGGTCCTCAGATTCTCCACTGACTGACTCCATTGATTGTAGCTGTTTGGTTCTGGTTGGGACAGGAAGCTGTTCAGAATGGAGCAGTTCCAAGGGGTCGAGTTCCCCGTCTGCGGTCACTGGGGCAGCGACACGCGGCCGTGCTGATTTAATCCTCAACTTGCGTTTCAGGTCTTCCTCCTTCTCCTAAAACAGATGTTTTAACCATATATCATAATGTTGCACCACATACTATTGCTAATACAATCTAACTAAAGTGCAAAAAACTCCAAGATCAAATACAACACTGAATATTAGCGAAGAGATTTTAAATGCATTAAAACTGAATGAATGATAAATGCCATTTGGTTCTGTTTCACCTTTCTCCTCTCCTCCACCTGTCTCATCTTCATCTCAATGTCTTCCTTTCTGGTGACTTCTTGTTCTTTGAGAATTTTCAGTGACTCTAGCCGAGCAGGAGGTCTTCTCTTTGGTTTCTCAGCATCATCCATCTAACAGACGTTATAAATGTTTGTCCCAGTGGAACAGAAATGATCATACATACACACACAATATGAAATTTAAATTACAGATTTTTTTTCAAAGAATAGTCAACTAAACGTTTGAGTGGATTAAAGACTAAGTAAACTCCAAAAAGGGTGATCAGTACCCTGACAAAATATGAATGAGTCTTGTATCAAGGGGTTTATTTTGGAATAATTATTGGCCAAACATATGATCAAACATATTGCAATGCAGCTTACTAAATAAGTAAATAAATATAGCCTACATTATACACTACTAGTGTCATGAATCCGGTCCATGGACTTCCATTCGCGCGCCACCAGAGGTCACTCCTCCATCATATTGACTCTCACATTGCAGAGACTGTTTCACATTACCCCGGACTACATTTCCCAGCAGCCATTTCACTAATCACACGCTCACACCTGAGAACTATCACACAATCACACACTCTTTATAAGCCTTGGACTTTTTCTCCCTCACTGCCGAGTATCGTTCTGCATTTAGCACTCTCCAAGAGTTAGCTGCCTTACCGAGCCATTCTGTGTTTTCTAAGTTTAGTTTATTTTGTTTACAGTCTCGTTTCCTGTTTCCTGCCCTTGTATCATAGATTAACCCTTGTCTCGCCGTTCGGACTCTGTGTTTTCCTCAGGTTATTGGACTACCCCTCTTCTCAAGCCCTCTGGATATTGTTCGCCGATCAAAGACCCACACATGCCCTAGGACTACTCTTGTGTCTTGCCCGTGCCATACCCATTTGCTGGTGTTTTGAACCTGCCTGTGATTTGACAGTTTATTAATAAAAGCTTGCAAATGGATCCGCACATCTCTCGTCTCGTCGGCTCCGTTACAACTAGTCAAAAGTTTTTGAACAGTAAGTCTCTTCTGCTCACCAAGCCTGCATTTATTTGATCCAAAATACAGTAAAAATAGTAATATTGTGAAATTTTTATTTAAAATAACTGCTTTCTATTTGAATATATTTTAAAATGTAATTTATTCTTGTGATCAAACCTAAATTTTCAGCATCATTACTCCAGTCTTCAGTGTCACATGATCCTTCAGAAATCATTCTTCTATGCTGATTTGCTGTTCAAGAAACATTATTATTATTATTATTATTATTATTATTATTATTATTAATATTATGAATATTTAAAACAGTTGAGTACAATTTTTCAGGATTCTTTGATTAATAGAAAGATCCAAAGATTTATACCATTTAAAAACCTTGGAGTCAGTATAATTCTTTTTTTTTTTTTTTTTAAATTAACTTTTATTTAGCAAGAATGCTTTAAATTGATAGTGATGATAAAGACATTTATAATGTTACTAAATATTTCTATTTCAGTGTATGCTGTTCTTCTGAACTTTCTATTCATCAAAGAAACCTGAAAAAATTCTACTCAGCTGTTTTCAACAATAATGTTTTTTGAGCAGCAAATTAGATTATTAGAATGATTTCTGAAGGATCATGTGACACTGAAGACTGGAGTAATGATGTTAAAAAGTCAGCTTTGAAATCACAAGAATAAATTACATTTTAAAATATATTTGAAGAGAAAATAGTAAAAATATTTCAATGTTACTGTTTTTGCTGTACTTTGGATCAAATAAATGCAGGCTTGGTGAGCAGAAGAGACTTCTTTACTGTTCAAAAACTTCTGACTAGTAGTGTATATAACCCTTAAGCAGGTTAGACGCCATATTGAATTTAAATTTATAGCTATTAAGTTATTTTTATTTTTGTTATTGTTTTAAGTAATTTTTATTTTATAAAATTTATTTTTAAAAAGAAATTATTTTATGTGAGAAATAAGACATGGAACTAGTATAAGAGATTGGGACAACAGTTGTATAGACAGTTTAGAGTCCATTACACAAACAATTTGACTGCAGAAAGTCACGGCTGAGTCTGACCAATCAGATTCAAGTATTCTAGAGTCTTATAATAATAAAGACTATTCTAGTAATGAATATAGGCATGTATGAAATTCTTATTCACTGTATAAGAATTCAATTTTGGACATTTCCACAATACAATGCACTGTGTAATTGAAAATACAGGTGAAACATGTATGAACAATCAATATGTACAATTCCTTCATATTAACACAGGTCCCTATTTTTACAAACTTTTCTTAGAGTGTTGTTTTTTATGTGAGAAAAGGTAATATTTAAGAAATCATAACACTTTTTATATTGACAACAGCCCTCACCATGATGTTGTAGGCTTCCCCACTTCCTCCCTGCCTTGGTTGAGCTGGAATAATTCCCTGAACAAGCAGCTGCTCCAAGATCTCACTGGACTCGGGCCTCTCTTCACTTTGCTGGGACAGTCCAGGACTCTGGGCTAGATTTCACATGATGTGTAGGTCAAAATAATTAATAGACTTCGTTAATTTCCTACATTCTATTTTATATTGTTATTCCATTTCAGCTTTCCTGTATCTCTGATGAAAGGCCTCAAAGTAGGCCAGCAGTTTTTAGCTCCTTTAAAGTGAAATAACATCAAGTTGTCCTAGAATTTCTATCTAACCTTGTAGCGGTGGCAGCATTCTAGGTAGGCCTACAGATCCAGGTAGAACTGTTGGCTCTGCTGCATCCAGACTGACCCCACTGTCTGTGGTCATTTTGGACACGGCAGAGTCACCGCGAGAGCCTCCCTGAGCCACAACAAACCCCAGAGTCTCAGTCTACAAAATAAAAGCAAAGTAAGTCAGATATAAGTCTGCATATAACAAAACACTGACAGCCTAAATTGTTTGCTGGGCTTGTAAAGTGAAGTTTACCTGGTCTGTTGGCTGGTTTTAAAGGGATTTGAGACTGGAAAACCAGTTAAAATCAGCTAAAACCAGCTTTGGTTGGTTTAAGCATTTCATTTTGTTTAATTATTCATCAAATTCAACTAATATAGACTATTAAATAGTTGTGGGAACAACAGATCTCTTCATCAGTTTCCTCATATGTTTCAACATACTATAACCACTCACTAATATTCCGTTTATTAATTCATATTTGAAATCATCATAAATCGAATCGAAAAAAGATTACAGCTTACCTCATTTCCATTCAGACCGCTCGGTTTTACGGGTTCGACCACTGTGATTTTGGAGCTCCCACATCCCATGTTTATTGCTCAGGACAGCGCGAGCTTTCAATGCGGCTCCGAAACTATTTGATCTGTGTGAAGTTCTTAAACACTGTCGCATTCCAACACATGATCCACGATCTCGCGACCATCGTCGTCATGGACTCTCTGCGTTACTATGATTCGTTGCTACAATAAATCTGACCCCGTTCCAGAGGGCACGTAACCTGTTATTTTGCCTTGGCTCTACGCTTGTCAAAAATAAAACACGGGTTTAGACTGGTAATTGATTATTAGAACAAAAGTGGCATCAACAGTTAATTCTTCAGTTAATTGTTAGTCACTGGTTTATTTAATTAGAATAAAAATAAATAAATAGATGTCTTAAAACAAATACTGTTTTCTTACTATTGGCAACCCAACTATTTATTTTATTTATATATTATTGTTTTTTTTGTTGTTGTTGTTTTACTTTATTAGTGGCAAAATTGTTATGGATGGGGCAAGTGTGAAACAATCAAAATCTGTCTATATAAAAGTAACAAAATGTATGGCTTCTGTGTGGTTAAATGTTTCCAACACAGAGATTAAAAAAATAATATTTGTTTACATATTAAGCCTAATCAGTTTCCCTGTGGTCAGTATTTTTAGGCAGGTTGGGAACCAATTAGATGTAATTGTGTCACATAATGGACCATAATAATCCCAATGGACATACAGCTCACATGCAGGCAGTGTTTTTATTTTCTTTTTATTTGCCTCATTTAATCTCTGACTCTGACTTATCACCCATTCTTGCACTATTACACAGATGTTTTTTTTTCTCATTATATTGCTAGGCCTTCACATGGTCTTGGACTGTCAAGTTGTAACTGTTAAGTTACTATAAAGATGGTAACCACAGAACCCTTTTCAAAATCACACTTGTAGAGCCGTATCCTGAGTGCTTGTAGCTGTTCTTTAAGCTTTTAATAAATTAAATCAACAAATCAAGCTAATTTTGGTGTTCTTTTTTGTCTACTCTTATTGATGTCTTTCTTCCAAATGATGATGTGTTGGCTACATTTATTGGAATCGGCCTGTGTTCTAATGACATACCTGTCATAAAACAATTGGCCAAGGCTTGACAGATCTATAACACATTATATGTCACCTAGACACCTTCCTCAACTACAACTGCAAAGATACCCAGCCCACCAAGTGGCACACTTATAGGTCTGACTCCCTCATAACTACTTCTGTTGGTTAACTAATCATACTAAGTAGATAATTGCCAGCACTCATATAAGATGTAATAAAGTATGTATTTGAGTGAATATCTAGATTTGATGAAAAAACAAACAAAACCCAATGTATTCACACATATAAACAGTACCAAAGAAAACTGTGCAGATATAAATATATATGCCAAAATATAATCATCAGTTTAATATAAAATATATTTACCAATATATTTAAATAAATATAAATAACATGCACATGAAAACCTCTCAAAATATATATTTTCTAAACAAAAAGTATTAGGGAACAAAGGATCTTTTAGCTTGTATATTTATCATGTGGAATAAAATCTGACAGTAGGCCTAACCATTACAAAGAAAGAAAGAAAGAAAGAAAGAAAGAGAAAGAGGAGGCTTATAATCGTCCCAATACAGCTTCCTGAGCCTAAATTAAATTAGACTAAATAGATTTGGTTTTACATTCAGATTAGATTAAACTGATTTTAGATGGGCCTGAATTAGATGAAGAACGAGGGAAAGCATTTCCAGCGTGAACTTCTGAACTTCCCCAAGTAGATGTCCGTCACATCATAAATCCGTTAGAGCAGATCCTCTTTTCGCCAGCGCGCAGTCAGGCCAGAAGATGGTAGTATCGCTCATCTTTCCTCCAGTTAACACCCACGAACCCTGAACGACCCCGCCTGAAACAGAGCCCTGCAAATGGGAGAAGCTCTTATAGCCTCCTGCCTTTACCCAGCCAATGAAGTCGCCTGAAATAGGGCGGTGAGAACATCTCGACCCACTCAACTTCAGTGAAGTTCTGTCAGAGAACTCGGCGCTGGTGGAGTGGAGTGTCTTCTGGACCCGCTGTCAGTTTGGATAAGACCAACCATGGCGCCCAGTCAGGGTTCCAGGATGCTTAGTAAAGATGATGCGAATTATAAACTTCACTTTCGGATGATAAACGAGCAACAAGTGGAGGATATCACCATTGATTTCTTCTACAAACCGCACACCATTACTTTACTGACGTTCACCGTCATCAGCATAATGTACTTTGCGTTTACGAGGTGAGTAAACAGGAGGTTTACGACAGAACACACCTGTCTGTCAGCATGGAAACGGCAACTCAGAGCGCGTGACAGGGGGTTCCGTCAAGACGACTGCTTTATTCAGTTTCAGCTTAAACAGTTTAAATGGTTTGAAGATGATTGGTTACAGTGTTGCCAACGCAGATCAGC
>JAFVLL020037680.1:13019-43648 GCA_021397915.2 Tor tambroides | reverse complement strand
GTCTCTTTTACAGCTTTCAACACAGGTTTCAACATCAGTCAGTAAAAGAAATGCTTACAGATAGAATAAAACAATTTTTAAACTTTAAAACTTTTAGCGGCCACTTACTAAAGAAATAAAGTATTTGAGCTGTCAAGCACGCGCGTTCCGCATAAACTCAGTGCGCTTGATTATAAAACAACTAGTGAGTTGCCATTTAAATGTGTCACGCTGTCACACAGCCGTGGCGCAAAATGTTTGTTTCAAAGTTTACGTTGACAGCATCTAACGTCATATTGGGAATACTTACAAATCCATAACCCCTGGACTTTCCAGTCTGTCTGTCGGTAATCACCACAGCTTCTTCTATTTCGCCAAACACTTCAAAATATTTCCTTAGGCTGGAATCCGTCGTATGATACGGAAGACCACCGACAAATATCTTGGTATAAGTGGTGTCCTTTTGGGTGGTATGCATCCTCACAAAAATGCTCAAGTGCAAAAAATAAAAAATAAAAAAAGGGAAAGACGATAGTGCAATTTAGGACTGATAATGACCGTACCACTCCTTTAATACTCCGTTAAAATAATCACTAGAAGTTACAAAAAGCGATTGCTGAGAAACATAAAACGCACGCTCGCAGATGGGTTTAATGTCAGAGGTAGATTAATGTGGTAAGTATGTGGAGCGGATTGAGCCAAGGATCATCAGGTGGGTCGAACTCCTCTTCCAAACTGACGTGACTTCTAAAAAGTGCGTGTGACCCATTCCTAAAAGCACCCGGTTAAACCACACCCAGATCACTTTGAGGGAGGTACGAGCACGCTTGACCCCACGCCCACTACACGCGCTTGAACAACAGCTGTACGGCGCACAACGGGCATCTGTGTGCCTTTGTTCAAGAACTGTAGACATTTCATACAGTTATTGTTTAAGTAAATGCATGTAAATTTGTGTGTGACAGAAAAAATACTCCAAACGCCACACTTTTCAAACAGTAACCTTGCTTTTAAAAATCAGATTATGGTTGTTATGGTTTAAACTGGTCTCCCAGCCTTACCAAGCTGAGCAGCAAGCTGGTCTCCCAACCAGACCCGCTGAAAAATGGCCTAAAACTCTAAAAGACCAGCTGAATACTGTCCGAAAACTCTCTGAAACCAGCCTACAGACCAGACTGGGAGACCAGCAAACTGGTTAAACCAGCTTATGCTTCAGGCAAAAAGTAAGCATGACAGCACCAGATCTGTTACAAATAAACTTAATTGCTAAATTCAAAAAAGCAGACAAGCAATAATGGCTGACACAAATTGGGTTAACACTGTACTCCATATGACCCAGTGCTTAAGAAAATAACAAAAGAACGACTTACTATACATTTTTGAAAAATTAAAGCATTCATTTGAGAAATTTGTATCTTTTTTGTCCATTTTTTATTTATTCTGGAAAAAAAAAATGTTGATGATGTTGAGGGCATGTTGATGATACTAACCCAGTGTCTGCTTGATATGAATATAGCATTTTAACTTTTTATGTCAAAATGGCAAATAGAAAATTTAGTTTTATATGTCAAAATGGCAAATAGCAAATATGGCTGAACCGAAAACTCAGTATGGCTCATGGAATTTAATTTAACTAGATTTCTTGAATTTAGAGCAAAGTATTTAAAATGTTGCAAAATGTTGCTAACAAAAACTAAATGTTTCCAACACACCTTTCACACTTGGTCACTATTAATAGACATGGCTATCTGAAGATAAGCACAGAAGCAAACCCAGCACATCTTATCAGGCTGATCTTGTCCATTGGGACTACTTGCCAGGTGGTGGGTAGGAGAGGCAAAAGAGTTCTTCAGGTGAGGACTCAAAAACAGAGGAACATACACAGATGTGCTGGAGAATGGACGATGCTCAAATTTCAAATGCTGTTTCATTGAAACTAAAAACAGAGTGAGTGTCTGGACATGTTTCCTGCGTCCCTCAATGAGTATTTGCAGCATAAAGGCACTCATTTTGTGTAGTCACCACCTTTCATTTTTTTGGCACAATTTTTGTGTCCATATTATGGCAATTTGCACATTTTTGTTTACTATTTTTATAAACATAAAAACATTTATAGTGTATTTTGTTATTTTTTTATTTTTTTGTTCAGTCACCATTTGATTAGACTTATTTCACTATCTTTAATAACTTTTTACTAACATGAATTTGTACAAATATGCAGAAGTCTCTATACTTCAGGACACTGCTGCTATTTATTACAACATCAAATTAAAGTCAGTTAGTAATTAATTAAAAGTATAGTATAGCATTCTAACGTTTCTTTGACAGATGTGAAAGGTACATCTTTACAACAATTACAACTGCTAATGTCAGACCATCCCAATCTCCTTTAGGACAAAAAGAACAGACGATTTTCTAGGTCTCCATATAATTGGGAGGAAGGTGATATGTCACCAGGTAAATTATTAAACAGCCTTCTCATTTAGACCATACAACTACCAAAGCACTCGGGTGATGGAGTTTTTGTGGAAGCTTGCAACCTGAGAACTAGCCTGTGTGGTGTGACCCGCCAAGCCATGTGGAGATCCTGACGCCCATGGATGGATAATTGAGGCTTTATATAAAAAATGTCAGGTAGGAACTTGATCGAGAGCATCCATGAATCAACTAATTTATTCATGCTGGGCCACACGCTCATTAAGCTGCGAGTGGAGGCGCAGTGAGGGAGATGGTTTGTGTTTCAGCAGAGTTACAAAAGGAGGCCTATCTTCTTTCAGGAGCTGTCTACGTTTACCTACAAGACACTGACTTGATATTTTTTCCTGTACACTTTTATGGGCAACCACTGCATAACTTGATTGGCAATCAATTTCATAAACTTTACACTGAAAGGAATATTCTGGGTTCATGTGACAAATCTCATTTGACAGCATTTGTGAGATAATGATGATTACCACCAAAATAATAATAATAATAAAAAAATAAAATAAAATAAAAGGTTCTGCAAGTCTTTTACAGTGGAAGTCAGTGGGGCCAATTTTAAGGATTTAAAAGCAGAAATGTGAAGCTCATAATTTTATAAATGCACTTACATTCGTTTTTATGTTAAAACTTTGAACTGTAAAGTTGGTATTTTCATTTTTACAGTTGTTTTAGTGTCTTAGGTGTTATGTTGTCATGGCAAGAAAGTTGTAAAATTGGACTATAACTTTACACAGAAAAGTTTAACATGTTTTTCCACACTAAAACAATTTTGAATTAATTTTGTTTTTATTTTCTCAAAAATAAAACTAAAATTGTCATGTTAATTTGAATTAAAAGTTTTAGTAATTTTGATGTTTTTGCCATTTTTATTAGATTTTGTTCTTTAGAAATATAGGTTTTTATTAATACTTATTTCAGTTTTTGTTTAGTTATTTTAGTACTTGTAAACTAGCTGAAATAAGTTGAAGTTTTTTATATTTAATTTTATTTCAGTTAACATTTATTTTAAATAATGAAAATGTTTTAGTAGTTTAGGTTTACTATAATTACCCTGGTTACCACACATATAGTTTACATCTTGTGTATATACTATTGAAACATTAAGATTTATGGATTCACTTCTATTTTTTTTTACACCGAAAGATTGAGCTCAACTTGAACACTTATTCTTGAACCCAGAATATTCCATAAAGTTAATGAATGTAACCTGTCTTGTAGTTGTTCTCCTTTTCAAGTTGGGCTTACACTGAGGGAAAAGTTTATAATAGACCTAACGCTGCTTTTGTAGGGCAAACAAAAAGAACGAGAGACTACAGAGAGGTTTTGGAGAGCCCTCAACACAATCCACCTGTCAAACACAGTCACTCACTCACACAAATACACATTTAGAGCCTTCAGAGGTCATTGGTTCTAGCGAACAGCTGAACGGCTTTGAAAGCCACACATACAGGTCATAAAAGGATAAGGTTGAAAACTCTATAATCGTATGCTTCGTTTATTTGGATAAAGTCAGGTGAAATCTAGTTGTGCGGTACATATGTTTTGGTGTTTGAGTCTGTGACGCTAATTTTCATACGGTATCATAAAAGCCTGTCTGACAAGAGCTAATTTGAATGGTGAGGCACTGCTGCTTTGATAGAGGGGGCATTGATAACAGGTGGGACCTGTCGGAATGTCAGTGCAGGCAGACAAATCACTGGCAGCTGTAACAGCGCACGCACACACACACACACACACACACACACACACACACACACACACACACTCACTCACTCAACAGATGACAACACGTTTTTTAAAGGTATCTAGTTTTATATAATTAGCTAATTGCAAGAGGCTTAGTTAGTTAGGATAGTTACACCATCATAATTACAAAGAGACACTAACATGCAAGTGAAACACCAGAGAGCAATCTCGGATTTCAACTGTTCCCAAGACAAAACAATTCCCTGTTTCAGCCTAACTACATAAGCTAAGTAGCGCCACCTTGTGGACAGTCATTTCCCTTCAGTGGAAGGTACACAATTGCAACTGAGTGTTTAAATTGTTTATACTGGTTTTTAAACAAAATATCTCACAGATTATTCTAATAACTGATTGCACATAAAAGTAGTTTATATGATAAACTGCACATAAAAAGTTTGGGGTTAGTAAGAAATTAATATTTTCATTCAGCAGGGATGCATTAAATTGATCAAAAAGTCACAGTACAGACATTTCTAATGTTACAAAAGATTTCTATTTCAAGTACATTATGTTCTTTTGAACTTTCTATTCATCTAATAATCCTAGGGAAAATATGTCATGACTTGCACAAAAAGATTAAGCAGAACATGGATTTTCAACATGGATAATTATAATAGAAAATGTTACTTCAGCGCCAAAAAAAAAAAAAAAATTCAGCATATTTGAATGATTTCTGAAGGATTATGTGACATTGAAGATTTGGGTAATGGCTGCTAAAAATCCAGTTTAAAAATTCAGTCATTACAGGAATAAATTACACTTTAAAATACGGCAGAATAAGACAGAAATGATTATTTCTAATAATATTTTTACAGTATTTTACTGTATTTTTGATGAAATAAATGCAGCCTTGCTGAGCACAAGAGACTCTTATACAAAAACATTTAAAAATCTTACTGGCCCCAAAATTTTGAGAAAGAATAATGTTCTTAAGATTCAAGACTTATGGCAACTTACTCACACATACAGTAAATTATATATCATGCTAAATTGTTAACCCTTCTAATCATTGTTCTACTACCTACATAATGACTGCATCAACCTGTTTATAATTATTAGGCACATATTTCCATTTCTTTTTCTATATAATAATGTAAAACCCAAGACCAGACTTTGATCTGAGCCATACCCTGCATTAAAATGAACAAGATTAATAATGTGAATAACATGTAAAGTGCATGTGCAACTCTAAGAATGTACATTAGGAAATATTGCTAGATCAAGCTGTTTCTGTATGTGTAAAGGCAGGTTAACCTGCATGTCTCATTCTGAAACACACACAAGCAGCAGGTCTAAAATCCCTCATCTGTGTCTTCAGTCTGTTGGAAGGTGGAGTCATTTTCCAGTTCTGGGGAATCATTAAGTCTTTGGTCCTCAGACTCTCCACTGACTGGCTCCATTGATTGTAGCTGTTTGGTTCTGGTTTGGACAGGAAGCTGTTCAGAATGGAGCAGTTCCATGGGGTCGAGTTCCCCGTCTGCGGTCACTGGGGCAGCGACACGCGGCCGTGCTGATTTAATCCTCAACCTTTGTTTCAGGTCCTCCTCTTTCTCCTAAAACAGATGTTTTAATCATATATCATGATGTTGCACCACATACTAATGCTACTAAATCTAATTGCAGTTCAACCACAAACAAGTTACTCTAAGATCAAATACAGTATACTGGATATTAGCTAAAAGATTTTAAATGCATTAAAATTGATTGAATGATAAATGTCAGTTGGTTCTGCTGCACCTTTCTCCTCTCTTCCACTTGTCTCATCTTCATCTCAATGTCTTCTTTTTTGGTGACTTCTTGTTCTTTGCGAATTTTCAGTGACTCTAGTCGAGCGGGTGGTCTTTTCTTTGGCTTCCCAGCATCATCCATCTAACAGACATTATAAATGTTTGTCCCAGTGGAACAGAAATTGTCATACACACACACACACACACACACACACACACACACACACAAGCACAATATGAAAGTTCAATTACAAATTTGTTTCAAAGAATAGTCAACTAAATGTTGATTAAAGACTAAATTAACTCCAAAAAGGGTGATCAGCACCCTGACAAAATATGAATGAGTCTTGTATCAAGGGGTTTGTTTTGGAATAATTATTGGCTAAACATATAATCACACATATTGCAATGCAACTTACCAAATAAGTAAATAAATATACATATATATATATATATAGACCTTACGCAGGTTTGATGCCACACGTGTGTAATAGACTTACAGTCTTTACGATGGCATACACTGTATAAACGTTCTAGATGATGTAATTTTCACAGCTCACAACTTTCAAAACTGGAATTTTTGTCTACTGATTTTTTTTTTCAGAATGAAGGTTTACCAGCTGAACAATCAATACAGTACAATCCATTGAAATGCTATTGAAATGCTATAACTGTACAGCCTCATTTTCATTCCTGCCGAAAATGAGATATGGTGCTACCCTGACTAAAAATAAATTATTTTATTATGTGAGAAAAATAAGACATGGAACTAGTATAAGAGATTTGGACAACAGTAATATATAAAGTTTAGAGCTCATTACACAAAAAAATTTGACTGCAGAAACTCACGACTGACGGTAATAAAGGTAATATTCGAGAACTCATAACACTTTTTATATTTTAACTTTGACACTTTACAGCCCTCACCATGATGTTGTAGGCTTCCCCACTTCCTCCCTGCCTTGGTTGAGCTGGAATGATTCCCTGAACAAGCAGCTGCTCCAGGATCTCACTGGACTCAGGCCTCTCTTCACTTTGCTGGGCTAGTCCAGGACTCTGGGCTAGATTTCACACAATGTGTAAGTCAAAATAATTAATAGATTTAGTTAATGTCCTACATTCTATTTTATATTTTTATTCCACTTCAGCTTTCCTATATCTCTGAAAGGGCATCAAAGTTGGCCAGCAGTTTTTAGCTCCTTTAAAGTGAACTAACATCAAGTTGTCCTAGAATTTCTATCTAACCTTGTAGCAGTTGCAACATTCTAGGTACAGATCCAGGTAGAACTGTTGGCTCTGTTGCATCTAGACTGACCCCGCTGTCTGTGGTCATTTTGGACACGGCAGAGTCACCGCGAGAGCCTCCCTGAGCCACAACAAACTCCAGAGTTTCAGTCTACAAAATAAAAGCAAAGTCAGATATAAGTCTGCATATAACAAAACAATGACAGCCTAAATTGTTTGCTAGTCTTGTATGGTGTCTTGGATGGTTTTTGAGGGAATTGGGAATGGGAAACCAGTTGAAATCAGCAAAGACCAGCTTTGGTTGGTTTAAGCATTTCATTTTGTTTAATTATTCATCTAATATAGACTATTAAATATCACAGTTGTGAGAACAACAGGCCTCTTCATCAGTTTCCTCATATGTTTCAACATAGTAGCCTATAACCACTACCGACTCACTAATATTCCGTTTAATAATTCATATTTGAAATCATTATAAATCAAATAACAAAAAGACTACAGCTGACCTCATTTCCGTTCAGAGCGCTCGGTTTTACGGGTTCGACCACCGTGATTTTGGAGCTCCCACATCCCATGTTTATCGCTCAGGACAGCGCGAGCTTCCAATGCGGCTCCGAAACTATTTGATCTGTGTGAAGTTCTTAAACACTGTCGCATTCCAACACATGATCCATGATCTCGCGACCATCGTCGTCATGGACTCCCTGCGTTGCTACGATTCGTTGCTACAATAAATCTGACCCCGTTCCAGAGGTCACGTAACCTGTTATGTTGCCTTGGCTCTGCGCTCGTCAAAAATAAAACACGGGTTTATACTGGTAATTTATTAGAACAAAAGTGACATCAACAGATTGTTTTTCAGTGAATTAGTCACTAGTTTCATTAGAATTAAAAAAAAATATATATATATCTGACACCAAACACTGTTTTCTTACTATTAGCAACTAAGCTAACTTTTTATTTTATTTATATATTATTATTATTATTTACTTTATTAGTAGCTTAATTGTTATGATTGGGGCAAATGTGAAACAATCAAAGTCTATCTATATAAAAGTAGTAAAATGTATTGTTCCTGTGTGGTGAAATGTTTCCAACAGAGATTAAAAAAAGAATATTTGTTTACATATTAAGCCTAATCAGTTTCCCTGCGGTCAGATTTCTGTGGATCCCTTATGGGAACCAATTAAATGTAATTGTGCCACATAATGGACCATAATAATCCAAATGGACATGCAGCTTACATGCAGGCAGTGTTTTTATTTCCTTTTTATTTGCCTCATTAAATCTCTGAATCTGACTGCATTTATCACCCATTCTTGCTCAGGTATTCCACTATTACACAGCTAATTTTTCTCATTATATATTGCTAGGCCTTCACAACACCATAAAGATGGTAACCACACAAGCCTTCTCAAAATCACACTTGTAGAGCCTTATCTTAAGTACTTGTAGCTGTTCCTTAAGTTTTTAATACATTAAATAAACAAATCAAGCTAATTTTGGTGTTTTTTTGTTTTTGTTTACTCTTATTGATGTCTTTCTTCCAAATGGTGACATGTTGGCTATATTTACTGGAAATGGCCTGTATTCTAATGACATATTAGTCATAAAACAACTGGCCATGGCTTGACAGATCTATAACACATTATATGTCACCTTTCCTCAGCTACAACCGCAAAGATACCCCGCCCACCAAATGGCACAATTATAGGTCTGCCTGACTCCCTCATGACTACTTTTGTTGGTTGACTAATCATACTAAGTGGATAATTGCCAGCACTCATACAATAAAATTGTATGTATTTGAGTTAATATGTAGATTTGATGAAAAAACAAACAAAACCCCATTTATTCATACACATAAACAGTAATAAGGAAAACTGTGCAGATATAAATATTTATAATAAATTATATGCAAAAATATGATAATTAATTTAATATAAAATATATTTAACAATATATGCAAATAAATATAAATTAAATATAACATGCACTTGAACACCCCACCCCCCAAATATGTGACCCTGGACCACAAAACCAGTCTTAAGTCGCTGGGGTATATTTGTAGCAATAGCCAAAAATACATTGTATGGGTCAAAATTATAGATTTTTCTTTTATGTCAAAAATCATTAGTATATTAAGTAAAGATCATGTTCCATGAAGATTTTTTGTAAATTTCCTACTGTAAATATATCAAAACATAATTTTTGATTAGTAATATGCATTGCTAAGGACTTTATTTGGACAACTTTAAAGGCAATTTTCTCAGTATTTTGATTTTTTTGCACCCTCAGATTCCAGATATTCAAATAGTTGTATCTCGGCCAAATATTATCCTATCCTAACAAACCATACATCAATGGAAAGCTTATTTATTCAGCTTTCAGATGATTTATAAATCTCAATTTTGAAAAATTGACACTTATGACTGGTTTTGTGGTCCAGGGTCACATATATATATATATATTATCTAGAAAAACAAAAAAATTGGGAACAAAGAATCTGTTAGCTTGTATGTGGAGTAAAATCTGACAGCAGGTCTAACTATTTTCGAAAGAAAGAAAGAAAGAAAGAAAGAAAGAAGAGGCTTATAAACGTGCCAGAGTAAATTAAATCAGATTAAATTAGACTAAATAGATTTGGTTTTACATTCAGATTAGATTAAACTGATTTTAGATGGGACTGAATTAGATGAAGAACATTTCCAACGTGAACTTCTGAACTTCCCCAAGTAGATGTCACATCATAAATCCGTTAGAGCAGATCCGCTATTAGCGAGCGCGCAGTCAGGCCAGAAGATGGTAGTATCGCTCATCTTTCCTCCAGTCAACACCCACGAACCCTGAACTACCCCGCCTGAAATAGAGCCCTGCAAATGGGAGAAGCTCTTAATAGCCTCCTGCCTTTACCCAGCCAATGAAGTCGCCTGAAATAGAGCAGTGAGAACATCTCGACCCACTCAACTTCAGTGAAGTTCTGTCACAGAAACTTGGCGCTGGAGGAGTGGAGCGTCTTCTGGACCCGTTGTCAGTTTGGATGAGACCAACCATGGCGCCAAGTCAGGGTTCCAGGATGCTCAGTAAAGATGACGCGAATTATAAACTTCACTTTCGGATGATAAACGAGCAACAAGTGGAGGATATCACCATTGATTTCTTCTACAAACCGCACACCATTACTTTACTGACATTCACCGTCGTCAGCATAATGTACTTTGCGTTTACGAGGTAAGTAAACAGAAGGTTTACGACAGAACACACCTGTCAGCATGGCAACGGAAACTCAGAGCGCGTGACAGCGTTCAGTCAAGACGACTACTTTATTTAATTTCAGTTTAAACAGTTTAAATGGTATGAAGATAACTTGTTACAGTGTTGCCAAAGCAGATCAGGTTAACAACTGCTTTCAATTATTTGAAAAACGTAATAAGTTAAATTTGAAAATTAAACGAGTTTTTCAATGTCACTTGGATTTATGACAGTTAAGAGTGTTTATTTTAAAACTGCTTATTTAAAGATTTAAAGATTGCATTTTCACAGTTTTTTTTAATGGCTGTTAATGTGATATTTACTTATCTGTGTCAGGGATATTAAATAAAAAAAGCTAGTTGTGAAGGCAACGTTTCTCATTTTTATTTAATTCCACTTGATGTACTAAAAAAAACTAAGCAAAAACTGAAATAAAAATTAATTAAAAAAACCTATAGATGTTTAAAAGAATAAAAATGACAAAAAAACTACAAAATTACTAAAACTTTAACTAATGTAAAAATAAAAACTAATTTAAAATATTAATAAATCTGACAATAGCATCTCAATGATACTAAACACCGGTCTGTCTTATTCTCCATTGATTTGCCACAGCAACACCAAAAAGTCTGGTGACATTGTGAAAGGTTGTAGTTCTATGACGTAATCATGGCTCTGATATGTTATCTGTACTTCGTGTTTTTATTATGGCAGGGATGATGGTGATTCTGATAATAACCTTCGTGTGGGTCTGCTGCTGGTCGGCTCTTTCTTTCTTGTTATCAGTGTTCTTGCCTTCCCCAACGGTACAGTCATTGTTCATTTGCTTCTCAGTAGAAACAAACTTTAACTGGATGCAAATTGACTTTTGCTGATTGCTTTCATTGCAGGAAAATTCTGTCATTATTTACTTACCTCATGTCTTTTCTTCCACGGAACAGAAAAGCAAATATGTCTAGCAGAATTTCCAAGCTGCTCTTTTCCGCACAATAACAGCTCAGGCGTTTGGCTAAACCTCTTCAAGTAAATCACACGAATAGGAATGACATGAAAATGAACTAATTTATTATAATTATTTTCTTTTTTGGATTAAAAAAAACTTTTAGGTCCTTTCACAAGACCGCATCCCGCTATATGGCGCATGGTTTTTGGTGAGTGACTGTTAACAGTCTTTTCTTGTGTGTTTACTTATCAGTGGCTATGTTGACTCAACCTCCAACGCCTTGATCTATTGACACTTTGCAGGTCTCAGTGTCCTTTACTTCCTATTCCTGGTGTTCCTCATCTTCCTGAACTGGGATCAGGTGAAGGCGCTGTTATATTGGCTGGACCCCAATCTACGTTATGCTACACGAGAGGCAGATGTCATGGTGAGCGATATGATATCCCAGGACAAAAACTAAATTCATCCTTGCATGAGAAGATAGAAAGTTTTTTGTCATAAATAAAGCCAAGCTCTTTTTTGCTGTAGGCCATCATATTGTGTTTATATAAATGATAACAAATCTATACTGGCAACTCAAGTCAATATTTATTCACCTAAGCTTTTCTCACTTCTCAGCTCTGTGTTTTGGTCTATCATATGTTTTCTGCGATCTTTGATATTGTTAAGTTAGTCCAGGTATTATTTTCCACCGTGGCGTTCATTACTTTTTTTAATTACTCCTTTTACATACCAGCATAAACAGAGACCGTTGCTGTGATTCATAGTAATAGAACATTTCATTTAGGCAAGTCAAATTAAATAAATAAATAAAGGAGTGCATTCAATTTTATATAATCTCTGATTTCCAGGGTAATGTCATCTTTGTCTATGGGTAATGTCATCTTGTCTATGGCTGCATGTCACTCTTATTAATTTTTATAGGCGATCATGGTCACAGCAGACTAGTGCAGCCCATAGATTATTCCTGAGCTGTGGAGTTTAGCGTGTGTGTTTCTAATCCAGTGAATTATGATTAATTACTGTAAAGAGATAATGCCAGCTTTCTGTAAGAGGTTTCCATGTAGTTCAGAGGACGGCCTGACTGCGGACGTTCAGCCAATAGGATTATTTGTATCTCTATCTATTGACATCAGGCTCCATGTTGCTCACTGTATCTAATTTGCACTGTGCCCTACTTTTTTCCTGTTTTTTTTTTTTTCACTCATTTGTAAAATTAGTGAAATTGTTTCTTGAAAAAAAAATTGCTTATACAGCCGTGATATGTTACTGATGTATAGCCAGTAACGTTCTATAGTGTAAATAATCCATACAATTTTACATTATTTTGAGTTTACAGTCTATATTTATTAATTTTTCAAGTTTATTTTTTGCATTTTGTTTTATTTATTTAGTTTTATCCCAATTTTTACAGGAGTATGCAGTCAATTGTCACGTGATCACATGGGAACGCATCCTGAGTCACTTTGACATTTTTGCCTTTGGTCATTTTTGGGGCTGGGCAATGAAAGCTCTACTCATCCGCAGCTACGGCCTCTGCTGGACCATCAGCATCACATGGGAGCTCACAGAGGTAATGCATTTGATATATTTATACTATTCAAACATCAAACGTTTGGGGTCAGTAAGATTTTTTTTGTTTTTGAAAGAAGTCTCTTATGCTCACCAAGGCTGCTGAATTGATAAATACAGTAAAACAAATTACAATTAAAATAACTGCTATATAAAATATATAAATGCTTTTTGGATATGATTTATGATTTGACATCTTGAGTGGATGGGTGTCTTTCCCAATCGAATACCTTTGAAAGTAAGTAGCTGCTTATTCAATAGTACTGATTATGTAACTTCCTCATAACCAAATACTTAATAATCTGTAAAAATTAATCTGAAGGAAATGACTAAGTGTTCTTTGACTAAGCAAATAAAATATAAAATCTCAGTTTGAGGTAAACCCTGATAATATCTTATGGAGTATAATTTTTATGCATGACAGTTTTATTGTTTGAGGCATGCGTATTATTATTATTATTATTATTATTATTACTTTTAATACCAGATACATGAGTTGATACTAGATTTAGAGACTATCACTAATTCACAATACTGTCTCAGAGTTGAGCAGTGAAAACCGCATGGTTTGTTATATAGGGCATACCACCACTTGTTGCTTTATATGTCTCTCTTCTCTCTTTCTGCTTCATTCAGTTGTTCTTCATGCACCTCCTGCCAAACTTTGCAGAGTGCTGGTGGGATCAAGTCATTCTTGACATCCTGTTGTGCAACGGAGGGGGCATTTGGCTTGGCATGACTGTGTGTCACTTTTTAGAGATGCGTACCTACCACTGGGCCAGTATCAAGTAAGCTCTTTTTGTGATTAATCTGTGGCTGTTGACGCTGTTCACTATGAAACCAACATTTGTAATTGAAAAATGCAGTTTATCGTCATAAATTTGCAGCAGTAGCAGTAGTTACACGCACCCACATCCATGCTCTCTGTGATTGTATTGTGTTTGGGAGATGGTTATGCAGAGATTAGTTATCTGTGTTAACTCCAAAGCTGTTTTGCACTACATTCTTGTTGGATCATCTAAACCAGGGTTTTTAGGTCACTGGTGTAGTGTACAAAGATGTTAATGTGTCTAGGATTATTGTAAACAGTTTGTTTGTGTGTTTTCTCTGTGTTCAGAAATATCCACACAACCACAGGCAAGCTGAAACGGGCTGTTTTGCAGTTCACTCCAGCCAGCTGGACGTATGTGCACTGGTTTGACCCTAAATCCTCTTTTCAGAGGGTGGCTGGAATCTACCTCTTCATGATAGTATGGCAGGTGTGTGATGCTTCAGAAATACATTAGCTGCTATACTATATAATGTAAAATAGTGACAAAACTACATATCTAACCTTCCTCTGTGATTTTATAACAAAAATATACAAAAAAATAACTGTTTTCTATTTTAATACGTTTTAAATTGTAGTGTATTCCTGTGATGGCAAAGCTGTATTTTCAGCTTCATTATTCCAGTCTTCAGTGTCACATGATCCTTCACATGAAATCATTCTAATATGCTGATTTGCTGCTCAAAAAACTTTTCTTATTATGCTCAATGAAAACATGATTCATGTCTTTGTGATACCATTTTTTTAGGATTATTTGATGAAAAGAAAGTTTAAAAGAATAAACTTTTGAACACTAGTGTAGATAAAGCATCAGTTACACACCTAATGTGCCCTTTGACCTAAAAAAAATTCCTCTGTTTAATTGAAAAACAGAGCAAGAAATATGAAATTGGTCAATATATTCAGAAGAGCTTAACCAAACAGTGGTAGAGCACAGATTTAGACTTTCTTTTTTTGTGGTTCTTTGGGTTTTCACTCACTTTTGTCTTGTCTCTTTGCTCTCCAACAGCTCACAGAATTGAACACGTTTTTCCTGAAGCATATCTTCGTATTCCAGGCCTCTCATCCTCTCAGCTGGTGCCGGATCCTCTTCATTGGGATCATAACTGCCCCCACAGTGCGGTAAAGTCCAATTACCTTCTTCTGTGTTTCAGTGTAATCCCCTGAAATGAACCTTTCTTTGTACTGGCACTTCTCACACAACCAAACAAAATTAAGATATTTCACTTCATTTCATCAGAGTTTTTGCTCTGACCTCGTTTTGCTTCTCTAGAGATCAGGGTCATTATCTCTCCAAAATCTGATGTACAAAAGCTTTTCCTGGAAAGGCAGGACATGAGATCCGCAAGAACTGAGAAACATGAGAATGTCATGTCTTTAAAAGCCAGTTATTTTATTTATTGAAATTATTTATTTATTTATTGTGGAGCGTGATCTGATGATCCATAAACATCAACACAGTAATGCTATTATTCCATTCTTTCAGCCATATAATCATTCTAAATAAATACTTTTATTTTGGATAATGAAGTTTGGCAGGTTTTTATACATCCATTGTACAGTTTGATGCCAGAGGTGTTGAATGACTCATATTACTTATTGTTTGTATTTAGGCAATACTATGCATATCTAACAGACCCCCAGTGCAAAAGAGTTGGAACACAGTGTTGGGTGTTTGGGTAAGTACATGTTTATTTATCTAAAGCAAAAATTCTATGTAATACCTGTCAAAATAAGGATTTTTTCTAATCATATTTGCAGTTCAGCCAGTGGTTTTTCCAGTTTGGATGTTTTGGGTCTTAAAATCAGCAACAGATGATGACTTATAAGGATAGTTCGTCAAAAATGAAACTTCTGTCATCATTTACCCAAACATATGTGATTCCAAACCTGCATGACTTGTGTGGAACATAAAAGAACACATTTGTGGAACACATTTTGAGCAGTTTACATTAACAATGAAAGTCAATGGGGTCCAATGTTGTTTTGGACCCCACTGACTTTGAGTTTATAAACAAAAATAGTTGAAAGTATTTTCTTTTGTGATCCACAGCATAAATAAAGACATGCTACATGACAGAGTTGTTATTTTTGAATGAACTATCCCTGCTATATAAAGGCTGTGTCATAAGATAATTATTTCTGCTTAATTTGGAACTTATTTTTGAAATACAGAAAAACAGTTCTTACAATGGTATAGAAACAGAGAGATTTAATACATAGGTTTAGTTCCATCTCGCCACAGCTGGTTTTGTCAGAATCAGGTGATTTGTGTTCTGTTTACCAGACAATCTCAATTTTTCCATTCGATTCTAAACAATGGAGGCATTTTCTCTTGGCTTTGTAAAGCTCCAGGTCTGCCAGATTACTCTTACATAGTCTGGTGACTTAACAAACCACATTTTTGTATTTGTAATCCCTACAAATCTAAAATGCTCATAGAGATTTGCCATTGTGCATTAAACAAAAAAAAAAAACAATTTTTTTTTTTAAATATAGTGAAATAAGGTTTGTTTAAATGGTTTCATAAAACCTGAAAGATATAATGTGGCACTCAAAGTATTTGGATACTGTTGAACCTTAAAGAGATAGTTTAACTAAAAATTTAAATTGTGTCATTTACTCACCCTCATGTTTTTCCAATCATGTATGACTTACTTTCTTCTGTGGAACAAGAAAAGTATTTTGAATTCTGTGTTTTTATCCGACACAATAAAAGTTAATGGGGCCCACTGTTTTTGGACCCCATTGACTTTTCTTTTTTTTTTGCTCAGACATTCTTCAAAATATCATAAAGTCATACTTAAAAAATGGATTTTGTTTTCATACTATATCATGCTATAGACTAAATATCAAACCATTCATGGCATCTCATTTTATTTATCAGAATTTTCAACAGGATATATGCCGTTCTGGCATTTAAATATTTATTTTTTAAAAGTTGTGCTGGAAAGTTTGATTGCTTATTTATATAAACAAATAAATGACACTTTGTTTGATATGTTGTTTTATAATTCAAAGACATTCATACATTTTAAATTGTGGTTTAATTGTCTTAATACTTTTCAGGTTTTTGCATTTGCATTTATGAGTGTTTCTGTTCTTCCTTATAGGGCCATTGCTTTCCTGGAGGCCCTGGCTTGTATCAAATTTGGACAAGACTTGTTTTCTAAAACACAGGTTCTTTACGTTGTCCTTTGGCTTTTGTGTTTGGTGAGTGTTTTGGTTGAAATTTGTTTTATTTATAAAAAATATCAGTAAAAATATTATTATTATATTTATTTATACATAAATATTTATTATTATGTATTTATATATTTACATTATTATTTTTTAAAATGAAGTTTTGTTTTAGAGGTCTGTTTACTATATTCTGTAACATATACTGAAACCTTAACAAATATTGACTATGTTGTTGTACGGTGACTATGATATGCTGCAACAGTTTATTCTGTCCATTTACACATCTGTAGTTTACACTGAATGTTTACAGACTGGACCTTGTGTGTTTCTATAAATTATATACAGTGGGTCTGAGTCTGAGACCACACTGAAAAATCTCATTTAAAATATTCTAAAGTACAGAAATGTTGTATGGCATTTAAAAGTCTTCACTGTTTAGTCCTTCACTAATGGAAAAAAAAAACAAATTATTTGATCATGTGCAAGTGGAACCAAATAGACATTCTGAAATTCATGCTTATTTTTCACTTTGGCTTTTTGCTGAAATTATTTTGCTAATAATATATGGTAGTAATGTAGTAATACATTTTCTCAGAATTTTTAATCCCACTGTAGAGGCAGTCTCTATACACTTTCTCTCTTTTTTTCTTGCCATCTTCCAGGCTTTCATTACTTCTCTCTGTCTATATGGTATGGTTTGGTACGAACAGAATTATGGGAAGAGGCTGAAGGTAAATGACTGTATTTATTCATCTGTTACCATAACATGATTTACTGACAGATTCTAATTAAATACTGTGGATTCTTCAACAAGAATATAATCTAGTGCTGGTCATTCACAATTGGCAATATTTACATTAGGAAAATCCCCAGCAGAGAGCACACAGAAAGTCACAATGATGTGTTAATGATAATTTGCTCTGGATTTTAGTGCGAGTCTTCCTTTATTTTCCTGGTTTGTGCTTGCATATCAAAACTGATAAATCTCTTAACGTTGACAGAACATTGCAGATTGTGATGACAGCATCCTTACTGACCTGTATGACTACATTCCTGAAACTGCCAAAGGTAACATACAATCTGATTTGTTTTAGAGGGCTTCTCAAATGACAATGAATACCTAGAAGTTGATCATTTTAATGAGATTTTTCAAATCATGCTCAGATTTTTGACATGGAATTTCCTTTACATTATTTTCATGTTCTACCCTATAGATTAAAATTTAAATTAAAATGAAAATTGTATTATGATATGAAGAACATTTAAGGAACATTTGAGATTTATTTACCCCTTGAATATCTGAATGGCTTTATTTAACACTAGTCTAATATGTATATGTATTTACATTAATACTATTATTATTAGCAGAAAGGAAATTCAGTAGTAATTCTGCTTCATCACGGAGAAGAAAAGGAGGCTCTGGAAAAAACAAAACAATCAATGGAACAAGCGGCAAGAAGTGACCACAGCTAGAAACTGATGATCTCTCAATGGGCCACAAGGAGGGAAAGAAAGAATCTGTCATAAACAGTTGAAGAGAGGTAAAGCGGTTAGCTGGGTGATAGTGTGCAGACACAAAATGCGGTTCTATAAACAGAGGACACATTCCAAATCACAAGCCTCTGTCTTTACAATGTACTGTTGTACACTAGTTTTCATTCTCATAGCACTTGGAAGGCAACAATGATTTGTGGTATGCCAGGATTACGGGAAATGTTGCAGCGCACACTTTCCAGTGGTACTGATGTGACTTTTATATTTAGGAATGTCGGAAGCGCCTGAGCCAGTGAATGTTTGCGATGGCCCTCCTAATGAAATGAGCTCAATGCTGACAGACTTTCTGTAAACCGTTATGGGAGCGTTATTCAACTCTGATTATTTCTTAATACCAGTATTGTTAATGCAGACCAAGCCCTCTTAAATTTTGCACATAATTCTCCACTTGCCCTGTAATCAGTGATTGTTTTGTTGACATAGCTATGCATTGACCAGGGTAAGAAATGTTATGCAACATTTCATTTTGAGCATAAAAACAAGCTCTACTTTTGTGAAAAAAAAAAAAAATTTAAGCACTTGTTTTAATGCACTATGATCTTGGCACAGATGTTCTATTATCACAACTGTTTATCAGTCATCTTATATTTTCTAAATTAAAACAGCAGAGTGGTTGAAGGAGAGGCAGCTTGTGACCTTTTGTATTAAAAGCTGTTGATTTACTTGTAATGTAATATGATTCAGCTTTTTTGGCAACATGTAAAGGTGATTTATAAATGATGACATAATCTGTATGTTGTGTCATTTTTTTTCTGTTCTTTTTATAGTTTTTGCTTTGTATGTTATCTTTTGTGGTAAGATTTATTCCTGTGTGAGTATGTGTGGAGATGTGCATACATGATTTTAGACCCATAATATTTTCTGTGTGAGGCCTTTAAATGACTATGCATTTCTATATGCATTTTTTGAAATAGCTGTAATTTTTGGGAAAAAAAAAAATCCATGGATTATTAATACTAAATGGTAGCATATGCTTATATTGAGGTACTATCACTTTTTTCTCTTATTTAATTGTTTTTTACATTCTATTTTTCATGGACCAAATTGTTGAGCAATACCCGAGCTGTTATACAGAATTTAATATTTTTCCCTGGAAAAAACATCAAAACCTAAAATAACTGTTAAGATTTCTAGTCATGAATTTTGTATGGATCCGCAGTTCTGAAGGTGACCAAAGAGAATGCATAAAACGTGATGTCAAACTTGAATCTGCCACAGCAGTGTTGTCATATCTAATTATTTCAGACCTTTAATGTGATAATCAGGAGCAATGAGGTGTGACCATTTTGTTTGAGATTTTTATCAGTGTATGAATGAATGGATTCTCACAGATGTGAACCTCCTCATGGGGATGGATGTTATTTTCACTTTCTTAACACACTTATACTGTATCATTGAGTAAAAATTTCAAATAAAATACTGAATTGAAGTCTCTTTGGTTCTTAGTAGTTGTAGTATAATTGTTTGAGTTCCTATAGGTGGGGAAAAAATTGTTTTTTAACAAAATACGCAGTGATATCGGTTTGTTTACCTTACTGTAAACTAATAGAAAAAGTTCAGTCTGATTAGTTGTTCCAGGACCAAAAAAGGATGTTGAACCAGTAGCATGTGGAATCAGTTTCACCAAATATGACTTGTTGGTTACAATCATGAATCTGATACAGTATAAATTTTTGATATATACATTTCAGAACGAATAGCTCCCTCCTTTATAATTTATCCGACATGACATTAAAGAAATATGTGTAATTAAAGTTACTTTTACTGTCGTTATTACTATTTATAAGAAAATAAGGTCTGTGATTAAATTCAGAAATCATGTTTGAGCTAATGACTGTGTAGTTCATCTTCTACAACACAACATTAAATTCTCTTCACGTAATGTTTGCCACAGACATTATTTCACTCATAACCACAGATCTGAAAACTCCAGAGGCAGTCCACGGCCGGTTGGCCTACAAACTGACGTCAGTACCGAACGCATTTGTCCGTCCGAACTTCATTTCCCATAAACTCCAGCGCCGAAGTGGCTGATGGTATATTGGAGACTGCGCTGTGACAGCGGAGCTCTATCCGGCGAAGCGCTACTGAGCAGACTCAATCTAGTTAGCCATGGCGGCGACAGGAGGAGGGAAAATCAGATCAAGAAGATACCACATCGCTTCAAAACCTTATGCCAAAGGCAAACAGGTAAATAAAACGAAACCCTAGTCGCCACGGCAGGGATTTTAGCGGTTATTAGCTTAAGCCGCAGCGGTGTTGTGGCGGCGGGTTTTGTATTTGTAAAGCAGGAGACATTTTGAGGCCTGTTTCAGGCCTGTTCACGTTCCTCCAGCACACGGTTTCAACTCTGTCACCGCAATACCGCTAACTTATTTGACTGAAGAGACATGGCCGTTCAGTGAGGAAAATGCTCGAAATATGGCGTTAGACCGGTGAAATTTGAATGTATTTCAATAATTTTAGACAACCGCGTGAACGCGTTTCAAAACACAAACCGTTAGCCGTTAGCTGCGGCTCGCACCGGCGTCAAACAAGAGTATTTATGTTAACAAATCTAACAGCATTTAAACAGTATTTTAATGCTGTTGCCATTTAAATAAAACGCTGTTTATACACCGAAGCTCACGTTTCCCGTCTTGTGCCGCTAAGAGGGTCCACATGTGGGCAACCTGAGCTTCACAGCACTTTTGTCGATGTTTTCTTTACTTATATTTTAAGTTTAAGTCGTGAACTTGGTTCGAGATCAATTGGATATGACTAGCGAGTCTGGTACATGTTTTGGCATAAATACGGAAAGCACAGGTAGTTAATGCACTAGGTTTGTCATCATGAAGAAAGGCGGGATGAGTGCGTGTCGTGGCGTGTTTTCAGAGGGATCTGTAGCTCACACTGGAAACACTCACATGCTGCTTGTGAAAAGAGAAATAGTGCAGCGAGTCTAACGCATGTTCATACATTAATGTGGTTCTATGAACAGACATTTTAATTAGCCTTTTAGTAATTTTAAGCAAATCGTAAAGTATATTTTGCTCATAACTTTAGCAATGTGAACTTTGCATTTATTTACATCACTTTGCATTTTGCGTGCTATAAATACAGGACCTGTGACTTAGGGAAATTAAGTTGAAGAGGTACAGCATTTATTTGATTTGACTTAAATACAACATTTCTACTTAACTTTTGATTGACGTTTATTTGATAAACTTAATTATAATTTTTTAAAATAGTCAGCGTATATGTTTTATCCATATGTTTTCATTTTATTATTTGTTCTGCATATTGGTCATTAAATAGACAAACATAAAAATAATTTGTCTTGACATGTAAAAACATTGGTCAATCTCTAAATCTAAACCATTGTTTTTTAGTTGTCAAAATGTGGCAAAAAAGTTTTGTCTATTCTGATCTCATGTAGTGATTTAAAATTGACATATTAATTAGAACTAGGAAAGAACAGAATATCTCTGTTGCATTTACGTTTTAAATCTTTAGCTGATTGTTTCACCCAAGGCAACTTAAAAATCATGGAAATACCCATATTTTCTGTTGACACTTTGTGCATCATTGCACCTTGTTTTTCCCTCCACCAATGTTGCATAAACTGCACACACTTGACTAGACCTTTTTTCCTCCAAAAATTAAAGTTAAAATGTATAAGGGAAAGTGTATATTTTAGATGCTGTATTTGATTGTTTTTTTCATAAGTGTTTCACCTTACATTTTAAGTAGTCCTGTAATGTGACATTTTTAAATGTGCAAATCTTCTATGCTGCACCTCAGTTAATAAAACTGCATGTATTGTACTGATTTAAAAAAATGCTGTTTAAGAGGACAACTCCCTGCAGGACAACTCTCCCAAAGTGTGTCATGTCAGCTACACGTGCAGTTTAACACTATGCAGGGAGAGTTGAGATGGCAAGTGTTTTGATTAGATTAGATGATGTCATATAGTGGGAGTATAATGTGCAATTAAACTTAAGTCAGTGTTTTTCCTCTGCACTTTTTGAAACTGCTCTTCCACACATTTTTGGTAGTATTAATTAGCATTGTTGGGAGTAACACATTACAAAAGTAACACCATTACAGTAATATATTACTTTTTGCTGTAACGCAGTAGCATAACCCACTACTAATAATTTTGGTTATATTATACCTGTTACAATCTCAGTAACGCACATTACAATTTTTTTTTTAAAGAATTTAGCAATACCACGAGACATTCTAGCAGCACCAGAGAAAAAAATTAAGCGGGTAAAATAGTATGTCTTTTTTCTGTTGTTGGAATACGTGCAACACAGAGTCAGAGAACAAATGCGGTGGGCAAGAGGGCAGGCAAGACTAAGCAACAAATTAAATTTATCTCAGTCTGCCATGCCGCTTGAACCCCGACAAGTGAGTAGACTCATGGCTGAGTGTATTGTGGAAGATATGCAGCCTTTGTTAACAGTAGAATCGCCAGCTTTTTGAAAGCTTTCCAGCAAAATCCCCGTCAACACCAGCAATGATAAGGTAAGCTAACATTGCTGTGGTTCATAATAGGAAACTAATGCACCCCGAGCCAGTTGAAAATCGATAAAAATATGTGACGATTCAAGTCGGTTGAGATGTTAAACGAATCGTGATCAATTTGGGAGTGGGGGTTTGTATGAATATATCTCCGAGGGGAACTGACTGTCTTCAGAAAAAATTCGACGGTGTTTTCTTTTCATCTTGCCTCTATTTAATGCACATTAAAATAGTAGCACCGCTTTGTTTACTGCAGTAACTCAGGAAACGCTATATTGCTGCTGTTCCATTAGCGCTAAGTCATAATTCTGTGGTTATTTTGGTGAAATCAAAGTAATGTAAAAGTAGTGTAAATCATTACAATTCAGGGACAGTAATATTGTAATGTAACTAATGCATTACATTTTGGAAGTAACTTGCCCAACACAGCATTGATTGGCCATGCTGACCTTGATGATGCCATGTGTGCACTGTTGACAGGAAGTGACTTATGTTGCAACCCTGTGCTCACGCATGAGGCCCCAGCCATGCACACAGCTGGTTTCGTATGCTGAATGCATGCAGCACGTTCATGTTGTTTATCCTTTCTTATGTAGTCTTCTTGATCTCAGAGTGAGGCAGGAAGATGAATTGCGCTCTTGCTCTGGCCTGTATTTATTTCACAAGTATCTATAAGCTTTAAAGACCTTCCATTTTGATTGCGCAATCTCTCCCAGCTCTGCTGCTGAGGCTAAATGGACTATTTAGCTTTCCCACCTGCCTGTGGATCACATGCTTACAGCGTTCAGCCAAAGAGCTGGTCTGTGGTGTTGCTGTGTCCAAACCCTGGAGCTCTGTTAGAGAACAATAAGCCTGTAGTGCTTGCACAGTGATTTGGTCCCCAGGGCCCCTTTTAGACGACAACTGAAGCTCTCAAATCCAGGCTCTCTCCAGCCTTGGGGGCCACAGTGCTTCTGCAGTATGTTAAATAGAGGAAACGTGTCCTTCTGTTAACTCATGAATCAAAGTTTAGGATGATGTCTTTTCTTGGAACTTGGCTGCATGCTTAGTAGATAAGTTGAAGGCCACGTGAACATGGAATACTGTTTTTACTTAGACGGAAGTGCTTAAACTCTTAAGCTTTATGTCGGCTGTTCAATGTTAACCTAAATCCAAAAGATTTAGGATTAAAAATAAGACTTACCAAAAAAGAATTACCTTTTGATTTATCATTGTAGTGTGCATCTGGTCGAGGCAAAAAAAAGTTTATATGAAAGTGTCAAAAAGAAAAGGAATAATTCATCCAAAAAATTTAAATTTGCTCAGAAGGTACTCGCCTTCAGATGTAGGTGAGTTTTTCTTCACCAGAACAGATTTGGAAAAATTTATCATCACTCTTGTGAATGGGTGCCGTCAGAATGAGAGTTCAAACGGTCAATTAAAAACATCACAATCCACAAGTAATTCACACAACTCCAGTCCATCAATTAACATCTTGTGAAATGTAAAGCTGTGTGTTTGTAAAAAACAAACAAACAAACAAATCCATCATTAAGACGTTTTTAACTCCAAACCATTGCTTCTGGCTAAAATACGAGCCCTGTATCCGTAACATTGCTGTCTCCAGTGAAAAAAAATCATCTCATCTGAATCGAGAGAAATGTGTGGTTTAAAGTTTAAAAGCCTTAGTAATGGATTTTTTATTAATAAGTTTCAAGGTATTGCTCTGTCTTGTGTTGCTACTGGATATGCTAAATTTGTCCCTTTGGCTCCTGCAGCAGCCTGGCCTGATCAGTCGAGTGACAGATACAGTGAAGAGCATAGTCCCCTCCTGGCTGCAGAAATACTTCAAAAATGGAGAAGTTCCAGAGGGTGATACCGGTGCAGTCGGGGTGGACCGGAACAACGTGGCTCCTCCCCCCAATGGCAACGACGACGTTACCCCGCTTCCAGATGGACGAGACTCTCCAGAGCCGAGCACAAGTAACACAGGTATGATGAGTTGGTGCTGTCCGGCAGATATGCAGAGGTGCTATTCTAAAATAGGGCTGTGCGATATGACGATATATATATCGGATGGACGAAATAAAGTCTATCGTTTCATATTATGCCCTATCGTTTATTTCGTGGTGTCTCAAAATACATTGTTTACGGCAATACTTTTTCATCATTTCGATGACTGCAATCTTACACGCCACCATGGGGCGTGAAGGGGAGACAGAACCAGGTGACTCCGAGCAGGAGAACGACCAGCCAGGACAAAACGAGGAGCTCGTTCCTAAACGAGGGACTACATCAGTAGCATGGACACGCGTTTTTAAGCACTGCAGTTTTAAAACAACCGATTTTAAGCCGTTGAAACACAAACAACAGAGCTATGTGCGTGCGCCGTCTCTGTTTCTGTGTGAGAGGACCAGTCATTTTTTTTGCCGCTTTATTGGCTTGATTATTATTAATATGCGGGGCATTGAAACCGCTTTTGAATGTGCGCCAGCGCGACCGTTTTACTTTCACTTTTGAGATTCGCGATCACATGTTTATACTATGGAGCGGCAGTACTTACCACACATTATACAAGATTAGACGTTTGTCAGTGGTGTTCAGAATTGGCAAATCATTCATCGTCCTATCAGTCATCTCTCCTTACTCTGTTTATGTGGTAAGTGAAATTGCATTTACTGTAATATAATAGGCTACCGCTAGCATGCGGCTAACCATAGCTGTGTCTCATTTAGAAGGCTGCGCCCTCTGGAGGTCGCATCCTCTGTAGGATGCGTAAAAGAAAGTGTCCTCAATCTAGAATTAAACGAGACGGCCTTCGTAGGACGGGTGGAAAAGGAAAGAAATATCACGTTGCTATGCCAACACATTTAGAACATGGTTGCCCTCTCACACTACTTAAATGAAGAAATTATTTCTAAATTTGGAAAGTAATTTGAAAAAAAAAAAAAAAAAGCTTTTTATTTTGTTCAATGTTTGAGGAGCTGCAGCGTATGTACAACAGACATCTGTTAGAGGAAAAAAAGGAGGAGGATACTAAGAACAAAGTTTATCTGTTTTTACTGGAGGCGATTTAAGGTAAGTTGTAAACACCATATCTGCGCTTGTGTGTACAGCTGCCGGTGCCGGCATTTTTCAAATTAACAAAGGTTGTTTACAGCGACGCAAAGAATTGTGGGTTATCTGTAGCAGCGATGGATACACCTCATGCATCCCCAGAATTCCTGTGAAAGAAGGTCGCATTCGAAGGTTGCATTCGGAGTGTCCTACTTGCTTTTCTGAAATGAGACAGCCTCGATGACGTATGCAGCCTTCGAATGCGACCTCCGGAGGACGCAGCCTTCTAAATGAGACCCAGCTCATATGTCCCTTTAGTGGCTCCGTAGAATGCGTTATTCTTTTTCTGTGCCTTTCCCAGTACGGATTCAGCACACCTCTAACCCAGTCGGGGGTATCTGTGGTCCACACAGAACTCTTATTTGACATCGTTCTTAGTTGCAAGTCTACAGTGTGTGCGTGAGCCAATGTGTTCTTCTGTTGTCTTTGACAACTTTTGAGTGCGTTATTTGCAGCACTATCCTCGGTTTACGCTTCACCACTGCATCAGCACCAAAAACATGGGGAATTTTTTAGACAATAATCGCACAACCAATTCGATAATCTATGAATATATATATATATATATATATATATATATATATATATATATATATATATATATATATATATATATATATATATATATGGGTCAAAGACGTAAAGATGTCCGCATCAAAAGAAATTTACAAAAATGATTTTATGTCCATAGAAAGCACATTAAATGTAAGTAAAGTGTCTTTTAAGGTTTTAAATGTTTTTTGAAGAATAAAATGTCAAAATTTGGTTGAAATAATGTTACATTGTCATTCAGTGTAACTCAATATTTATGTAAAAAAATCAAACAACATGCTTATTTTGACTTGTACATATTAAAATATATAAAATAATAAGGGAGCATATTAAATTTTGTGTTTTAAATGAGTAAAAAATTCTTACTGACAAATTTTAAAAATGTAAAATTACAACTAATTAGTATCTGGGGTGAAAGTAATTAGTCTTTTAATATGTCATAAATTGATTTTTGTTGTAAATATGCCTGACAAGACTATTGCACTGAATGACATTTTAGTGGGTGTCTTCTGTAAATCAAGGAAAAATGTATGATATTTATTTTGTGCTCAGAAAAACAAAAACAATTTTAATTGAATTAAACAGAAAACTTTTACATTTTTTTTGGGAAAAACAACAATTAAAGCAGTGTTACACTTTCTGTTTTTATGCTTAAACCCTTCTTCATCTTTGACCCATATATATATATATAAGTTTGATATGAAAATTCTGTGGTATCAAAGATTTTAATTTCATAAACTTTTTTTTTTTTTTTTTTAAAGAAAAAAAAAACTATATCGTGATATCTCGTTATCGTGATTTAAAATTACTCGTATCGTGATATAAGATTTTGGTCATATCGCCCACCTCTGTTCTTCTTTAGATGCTTCCTGCGTTCTTGACTTGAAATGCTGAATTACTTTTTCAGAACCATCTACGAGCAGAGCGTCGCTGAACTTCCAGGAAGCTCTGTCAAGACCCCCGCTCAATCGGACCCACCTGCATTTCCCCTCCCTGGATGGTTCCCCTGCATTAGGAGGCACAAGCACCCTCTTCTCCCAGCCCTCCACATCCACAGCGCCCTTCTCAGGGAGCCCTTTCGCTGTAACCTCCAACTTTTCCCTGGTGAAAGAGATTAAGGACTCCAGCTCTCAGCATGAGGATGACAACATCTCGACTACCAGTGGTTTTTCATCACGTGCATCTGATAAAGGTGTGCACCCACATTTCTAAACAGAAACCAGTAGATAAGTGTTGATGCTAGGCATTTGATTTGTCAAGTTGTTTAGAGCAATATTCATTGGAGTTTTAGGCTAGGTATAGACAGAACTAAGAGCAGGGCTTAATCTTCTTCCAGATGTTCCCACGTCAAAGACTGTGCCGCTCCTCTGGTCCCCAGAGACGGAACGCACACATTCTGGATCGCAGACAGCCCACTCTGGGCTCAAGAAACCAGCCTTCAACCTGTCAGTCTTTGGCACTTCCTCATCAGTAAGTAATTCATATTTTTCTGGGAACTTATGTCAAGGTTGATGGGTCAGTAAGATTTTAAGAAATTGCTACTACAAGAATACCAGTATGCATTAAATTGGTCTTAAATGTTATTTTACATTTAAGTTGTAAAAATATTAAGCAGCGCAACTGTTTTCAACTTTGAATATAAGAAATGCGCCAAACCAGCATATTAGTATTAGCAGGGGTGCACATGTTTTTCAGCCTGGTTCTCATATGAGAACCTGGATATTTAGTTTGGTCCTCACACTGCATATACTGTTACCCATTAAATATAACTATAAAAAATAAATTAATAAGAGTGATATTATTATTGCACTTTTAGTTAGTTTTTTAAAAATAAAATAATAAACTAAAAGTGTATCCTCCAAGTGCACCCCTGATTATTAGAATGATTTCTGAAGGATCACGTGAAATTGAAAAATGGTAATGTGAAATATGGCAATTTAAAACAACAATATTACTGCTTTTACTGGTTTTTTTTATTTATTTTTTTATTAAAATAAATGCAGGCTTGGTAAGCATAAGAGATTTAATTCAAAAACAAAAAATTTTACAGTCTCTCGGTAGTCTGTAATTTAAAAAATGAGCAATGAGCAGTCAGTGTTTTTAAGCATCACAACTAATGAATACATGTTTTACTGAGATTGAGATTCATGTTTGGCATGTTTGTTCTCTTGTAGTCAGTGTTGAACAGTTCGGTGCTGAACTCCAGTCAGTTGGGGGATTCACCCTTCTACCCAGGGAAGACCACATATGGAGGAGCTGCTGCGATGAGATCGTCTCGTTCACGCCCGGCTACACCTTACCAGGTCTGAACAATCATGCCAATGATTGACTCTTGTTTCATGGGCCAGTACTATTATTTGATATTAAATTTTAAACTGAAATGCCATTTTTGATTGCTTTTTGTTCCTTTTTGTTTTGCAGCCTCCTGTTAGGAGACAGATAAAGGCAAAGCCAGCTGGAGCTCAACCCTGTGGAGTGACCAGTGCCACAGCAAGACGCATCCTACAGTCCCTGGAGCGCATGTCCAGTCCTCTTGCTGTGAGTTTACTGTCTAAGCTATCGTATATAGATTTAAAAATCAAATAAAACATTCCAGTGTTACTACTTAGCCTATAGAAGAAATCGACCAAATGTTTAGTAACTGCTTATTTTACAGAAACAAGTAGTTCCCTTACATTTGGGGAAAACAACAGTAAGCATTTTATAAAACATGTTTTTGGTAACTTTGCAGGATGCAAAACGAATTCCGTCTACAGTTTCATCACCTCTGTCAGCTGTAAGTACTGTGTCATAGTAGTTTTACATTACAACTCTTTGAAATTCACTTCAATTGAGTTTTCAGTTTATACAGTCTTTAAAATTTCCCTTTTTTCAGTCATTGAATCACACAGACCTTGACATTTCAAATTTCCAGGCAAAGAGGAAACGGGTAAGTCTTGTGCATTAATACACACAGCTGTTTAGGATTTTAAAGTGTCAGATAAAATGGGGTCAATTGTGGATGTGTAGAGAAAGAAATCAATACATGGTTTTCATGTATAGACACCATTTACTACTGTACCTTAATGCGTCTTGTAAAATTGGCAACTTTCATTTTGCTTCTGCTGCTTGTCTAACTGTTAACAACTGTGGCAGCTGGCTGCTAATCCCAGACAATGTGCCTATTCACCCAACACCAGAAACCTAAAGCCTGTAATAAACCATTTGTGGCGGATGTCCATAGTCCAAAATATCCAGGGTTGTAAGTGTGTTGTTTTGCAGTTAACGTGAACACACTTGATGAATCATAGCTGAGGTGTTCATGCATTTGATGTCCATGAACTTGCTATGTTAAATGGCACTTGTATTGAGGTTTTGAAATTATGGGCGGGGAATTGTAAAATCTCTGTATTAGTAATTACAATTTATATATATATATATATATATATATATATATAGATAGCTCAGAAAGTGGATAGCCTGTGTGGTGGTGTAGGGAACTGTTTGTCTTCTGTATTTGTAATGTTGTTACATTGACACACAGCTGGAGCCATCAGTTCCTCCTGTGCAGAAGCTGGTGGTACCTGCAGCTGCTGCAGTGTCTGGTAACCGCTCGATATCCTTTAGACCGTCACTCACTCCAGGTGGAGTGAACAGAGGAGTGGAGAAAAGCAACAAGGAGACTGTGAGTTTAATATTTATCACAATGCATCCTACATTAGAATTTACCATATGACTATAAAACTGCTGAAAAGAGAGGCATATTTGAACACCATTTTTTAATTGGTTGGAGTAAATGGATTTGTTTTTTAATTTTCAATAAATCAAATAAAAAATTAAGGAACTGCTAGTGCTACTGCTGGTGCTCATTAAGATCTTTATTAATTTCTTTAAAGGGATAGTTCACTTTGAAATTAAAATTTGATATCTATCAGCTTACCCCAAGGGCATCCAAGATGTAGGTGTCTTTTTTTCTTCA
>JAFVLL020037680.1:0-12919 GCA_021397915.2 Tor tambroides | reverse complement strand
TTTCACACCTAATGTACCCTTTGACCTAAAAAACGTCTTCTGTTTAATTGAAAAGCGGATCAAGAAATATGAAATAGGTCAGTACATTCAGAAGAGCTTAACCAAACAGTAGTAGACCACAGATTTAGACTTTGTTTCTTTGTGGTTCTTTGGGTTTTCACACACTTTTGTCCTGTTTCTTTGCTCTCCAACAGCTCACAGAATTGAACACGTTTTTCCTGAAGCATATCTTCGTATTCCAGGCCTCTCATCCTCTCAGCTGGTGCCGGATCCTCTTCATTGGGATCATCACTGCCCCCACAGTGCGGTAATGTCCAATTACCTTCTTCTGTGTTCCAGCGTAATCCCTTGAAATGAACCTTTCTTTGTACTGGCACTTCTCACCCAACCAAACAACATTAAGACATTTCGCTTTATTTCATCAGAGTTTTTGCTCTGGCCTCGATTTGCTTCTCTAGAGATCAGGATCATTATCTCTCCAAAATCTGATGTACTAAAGCAAAAGCTTTTCCTGGAAAGGCAGGACGTGAGATCCACAAGAACTGAGAAACATGAGACTGCCATGTCTTTAAAAGCCAGTTATTTATGTATTGAAATTATTTGATACAATGATACAATGATCCATAAACGTCATCAGAGTAATGCTATTATTCCATTCTTTCAGCCATATAATCATTGTAAATAAATACATTTATTTTGGATAATGACGTTGGGCAGGTGTGTATACACCCATTGTACTGTTTGATGCCAGAGGTGTTGAATGACTCTTTACTTATCGTTTGCATTTAGGCAATACTATGCATATCTAACAGACACCCAGTGCAAAAGAGTTGGAACACAGAGTTGGGTGTTTGGGTAAGTACACGCTTATTTATTTAATGCAAAATTTCTATGTAATATCTGTCAAAATAAGTAAAAAAAAAAAAATCATATTCACAGTTCAGCCAGTGGTTTTTCCAGTTTGGATGATTTGGGTCTTACAATCAGCAACAGTTGATGACTTAAAGAAAGAGTTAATCAAAAATGAAACTTCTGTCATCATTTACTCACACTTTCAAACCTGTATGACTTGTGTGGTACATAAAAGAACACATTTGTGGAACACATTTTGAGAAGTTTACATTTACAATGAAAGTCAGTGGGGTCCAGTGTTGTTTTGGACCCCTCTGACTTTGAGTTTATAAACAAACACAGTTGAAAATATTTTCTTTTGTGTTCCAAGGCATAAATAAAGTCACACAGGTTTGGAGCGACATGATGGTTTTCATTTTTGGGTACACTATCCCTTCTATAAAGACTGTGTCATAAAATGATTCTGTCTGTTTAATTTGGAACTTCTTTTGGAAATCCAGAAAAACACAGTTCTTACAGTGGTATAGATACAGAGAGATTTAATACATAGGTTTAGTTCTGTCTCACCACAGCTGTTTTTGTCAGAATCAGGTGATTTGTGTCCTGTTTACCAGACAATCTCACTTTTCCATTCGATTCTAAACAATGGAGGCATTTTCTCTTGGCTTTGTAAAGCTCCAGGTCTGCCAGATTACTCCTACATAGTCCTGGTGACTTAACAAACCACACTTTTGTATTTGTAAGTCCTACAAATCTGAAATGCTCATAGAGATTTTCCATTGTGCGTTAAACACAAAAAGTTATTTGGAGACTGTTTAACACTTAAAGAAAAAGTTTAACTAAAAATTACAATTCTGTCATTTACTTACCCTCATGTTGAACAAGAAAAGGTAATATTTTGAGTTGGGTTTTTATGATACACAATAAAAGTTCATGTGGTCTACTATTTTTGAACCCCATTGACTCTTCAGCCGTTTTGCTCAGATATTCTTCAGAATATCTGAAATAACTAAATATTAACTAAATATCAGTCCAATCATGGCATCTCTTTTTTTCTGAATTTTCAACAGTATATATGTTGAAATTGGCATTTAAATATTTATTTTAAAAATTGTGCTGGAAAGTTTGTTTGCATATTTATATAAACAAGTAAATGACACTTTGATATGTTGTTATATAATACAATATACATGAGTATGTGTTTTGTTCTGTAGGGCCATTGCTTTCCTGGAGGCCCTGGCTTGTATCAAATTTGGACAAGACTTGTTCTCTAAAACACAGGTTCTTTATGTTGTCCTTTGGCTTTTGTGTTTGGTGAGTGTTTTGGTTGAAATTTCTTTTATTTATAAATATAATCATTTAAAAAAATCTATTTATATACTTATACGTAAATATTTATTATTACGTATCTCTATTTTTACATTTATCTTTTAAAATGAATTTTTGTTTTAGAGATCTGTTTATTGTTTTCTGTAACAGATACTGAAACCTTAACAGCTGTTGGCTATGTTGTTGTACTGTGACTGTGATATGTTGCAACAGTTTATTCTGTCCAGTTACACATCTGTAGTTTACACTGGATGATACAGTGGGCCTGAGTCTGAGACCACACTGAAAAAGCTCATTTAAAATATTCAAAAGTACAGAAATGTTGTATGGCATTTAAAAATCTTCACTATTTTTTCATTCACTAATGAAAAAAGCAAATTATTCAATCATGTGCAAGTGGAACTAAATAGGCATTGTGAAATTCATGTTCATTTTTCACTTCGGCTTTTACTGAAACTATTCTGCTAATAAAATATATTATAAATTATATATATATAGTTTTGAATCTCACTGTAGTGGCGAAGTCTCATATACACTTTCTCTTTCTTTTTCTTGCCACCTTCCAGGCTTTCATTACTTTTCTCTGTCTATATGGTATGGTTTGGTATGAGCAGAATTATGGGAAGAGCCTGAAGGTAAATGACTGTATTTATTCATCTGTTACCATAACATGATTTACTGACAGATACTAATTAAGTCCCGTGAATTCTTCAACTAGAATATAATCTAGTGCTGTCCGCTGGTCTTGCACAATTGACAATATTTACATTAGAAACATCCCCAGCAGAGAGCACACAAAAGGCCACAATGATATGTTAAAGCTAATTTGCTCTGGGTTTTAGTGTGTCTTGCTTTATTTTCCTAGTTTGTGCTTGCATATCAAATGTTGATAAACTGATAAATCTCTTTAACAGTACATTGCAGATTGTGACGACAGCATGACTACATATGACTACATTCCTGAAACTGCCAAAGGTAACATACAATCTGATTTGTTTTAGAGGGTTTCTCAAATGACAATAAATACCTAGAAACGGACCATTTTAATGTGATTTTTCACATCACGCTCAGATTTGTGACATGGAATTTTCTTTCGTTATTTCATTTTCTACCCTAGATTAAAATGAAATTAAAAAGAAAATTGTATTGTGATATGAAGAACATTTTAAGGAACATTTGAGATTGATTTACTCTTCGAATATCTGAATGGTTTTATTTAACGCTTATATGTATTTACATTATTACTACTATTAGCAGAGAGGAACTTGAGTAGTAATTCCACTTCATCACGGAGAAGAAAAGGAGGCTCTGGAAAAAACAAAACAATCAATGGAACAACCAGCAAGAAGTGACTACAGCTAGAGACCAATGATCTCTCAATGGGCCACAAGGGGTGAAAGAAAGAATCTGTCATAAACGGTTGAAGAGAGGTAAAGCGGTTAGCTGGGTGATAGTGTGCAGACACAAGAAGGTTTCTATAAACAGAGGACACATTCCAAACCACAAGCCTTCGTCTTTGCAATGTACTGTTGTACACTAGTTTTCATTTTCATAGCACTTGGAAGGAAACAATGATTTGTGGTATGCCAGGATTCTGGGAAATCACACAATGCACACTTTCCATTGGCACTGATGTGGGTTTTATATGTCGGAAGTGTCTGAGCCAGTGAATGTTTTGTGATGGCCCTCCTAATGAAAGGAGCTCAGTGCTGCCAGGCTTTCTGTAAAACGTTAGGGGAGCGTTATTCAACTCTGATTATTTCTTATTACCAGTATTGTCAATGCAGACCAAGCCCTCTCTTAAATTTTGCACATAATTCTCCACTTGACCTGTAATCAGTGATTGTTTTGTTGACACATACCTATACATTGATCAGGGTAAGAAATTTTATGCAACATTTCATTGTGAACATAAAAACAAGCTCTACATTCGTGAAAAACCTTTAAGCGCTTGTTTTAATGCACTATGATTTTGGCACCAATGTTCTATTATCACAACCGTTTTTCACTCTTCTTTCAGTCTTCTCCTTCTTCTTATTATTATTTAAATTAAAACTGCAGAGTGGTTGAAGGAGAGGCAGGTGAAGACCTTTTGCATTAAGAGCTGTTGATTTACTTGAATGTAATATGATTCAGCTTTTTTTGGCAACATGTAAAGGTGGTTTAGTAATGATGACATAATCTGTATGTTGTCATTTTTTCTGTACTTTTATTGTTTTTGCTTTGTATGTTAACTTTTGTGGTAAGATTTGTTCCTGTGTATGTGTGGGCATGTGCATACATGATTTTAGACCAATAATATTTTCTGTGTGAGGCCTTTAAATGACTATGCATTCCTACATGCAATTTTTTTAAATCGTTGTAATATTTGCAAAACCTGCATTTAAGATTTTGTGCTGGGTTTTTTTTTTTTTTTTTTTTAAGACAGGAATATTTTTTTCCATGGGTTATTAATACTAAATGGTAGCATATGCTTATATTAAGGTACTATCACTTTTTTGTGTTATTTAATTGTTTTTTTTTACATTCTATTTGTCATGGACCAAATTGTTGAGCAATACCCAATCTGTTAGTTATACAGAATTTAATCTTTTTTCCTAGGAAAAAACCCCATCAAAACCTAAAATGGCTGTTAAGATTTCTAGTCATGAATTTTATATGGATCTGCAGTTCTGAAGGTGACCAAAGCAAATGCATAAAATGTGATGTCAAACTTGAATCTGCCACAGCAGTGTTGTAATATCTAATTATTTCTTATGCTTTAATGTGATAATCAGGAGCAATGAGATGTGAGCATTTTGTTTGAGATTTTTATCAGTGTATGAATGAATGGGTAAACTTCTCACAGATGTGAACCCCCTCAAGGGGATGTTCTTTTCACTTTCTTAACACACTTATACTGTATTGTTGAGTAAAAATTTCAAATAAAATATATTAAAAAAATATATATAAAGTCTTTTTCTTAGTAATTGTAGTACAGTTGTTTGAGTTCCTGGGAAAATGTATTCCTGTATATGTTTTTTAATTAAAATACAGTGATATTGGTTTGTTTACTTTGCTGTAAACAAGGATGTTGAATCAGGTTCACCATATATTTAATGACTTGTGTTGGTTACCATCATGAATCTGATACAGTATAAACTTTTGATATATACGTTTCAAGAACGAATGGCTCCGTCCTTTATAATTTATTCGACATGCCATTAAAGAAACAGGTGTAATTAAAGTTACTTTTATTGTTGTTATTAGCCTACTATTTATGAGAAAATAAGGCCTGTGATTAAATTCAGAATTCATGTTTGAGCTAATGACTGTAGTTTATCTTCTAGAACACAACATTAAATTCTCTTCACGAAATGTTTGCCACAGACCTCATTTCACTCATAACCACCGATCTGAAAACCCCAGAAATTCCCGAGGGAAGCCACGGCCGGTTGGCCTACAAGCTGACGTCAATACCGAACGCATGAGTCCGTCCAAACTCCATTTCCCATAAACCCCAGCGCCGAAGTGGCTGATGGTATATTGGAGAGCTGCGCTGTGACAGCGGAGCTCTATCCGGCGAAGTGCTACTGAGCAGACTCAATCTAGTTAGCCATGGCGGCGACAGGAGGAGGGAAAATCAGATCAAGAAGATACCACATCGCTTCAAAACCTTATGCCAAAGGCAAACAGGTAAATAAAACGAAACCCTAGTCTCCACGGCAAGGATTTTAGCGGTTATTAGCTTGAGCCGCACTGGTGTTTTGGCGGCGGGTTTTGTATTTGTAAAGCAGGAGACATTTTGAGGCCTGTTTCAGGCCTGTTCACGTTCCTCCAGCACACAGTCTCAACGCTGTCACCGCAATACCGCTAACTTATTTGACTGAAGAGACATAGCCGTTTAGTGAGGAAAATGCTCTAAATATGGCATTAGAGAGGTGAAATTTGAATGTATTTCAATAATTTTAGACAGCCGCGTGAGCGCGTTTCAAAACACAATCCGTTAGCCGTTAGCTGCTGCTCGCACCGGCGTCAAAATAGAATTTTTAAATGTTAACAAATCTAACAGCATTTAAAAACTATTTTAATGTTGTTACCCTTTAAATAAAATGCTGTTTATACACCGAAACTCACGTCTCCCCTCTTTTGTGCCGCTCAGAGGGTCTACATGTGGGTAACCTGAGCTTCACAGCACTTTTGTCTGTTTTCTTTACTTATATTTCATGTGCAAGTCTTGAACTTGTGTAGAGCTCAGTTGTATATGACTAGCCAGTCTGGTACATGTTTTGGCATAAATACGGAAAGCACAGGTAGTTAACTCACTAGGTTTGTCATCGTGAAGAAAGGCGGGATGAGTGCGTGTCGTGGCGTGTTTTCAGAGGGATCTGTAATGTTAGCTCACTGGAAACACTCGCATGCTGCTTTTTGAAAAGAGAAATAGTGCAGCGTCTAACGCATGTTCATAGTTTAATGTGGTTCTATGAACAGACATTTTAATTAGTCTTTTAGTAATTTTAAACAAGTCGTAAAGTATATTTTGTTTATAACTTTAGCAACGTGAACTTTGCATTTATTTACATCACTTTGCATTTTTCGTGATAGAAGTATAAGACTTGTGCATTAGGGAAATTAAGTTGAAGAGGTGCAACATTTATGTGATTTGACTTACAATATTACTACTTGAAAGTTTTTACTGACATGCTTATTTGCAAAACTGTTAATCATAATTTGTTAATGTTTGTTTATGCATATATTTTATTTCTTCTGCATATTGGTTAATAAATACACAAACATACAAATAATTTGTATTGGCATAAAAACATTGGTCGGTCTCTAAATCTAAACCATTGTTTTGAGTTGTCAAAATGTGGCAAAAATGTATTTTTCTCTTCTGATCTCATGTAGTGATTTAAAATAATTCTGGCATAGTAATTAGAACTAGGAAAGAACAGGATATCACTTCATGTTGCATTTATATTTTAAATCTTATATAATAGCTGATTCTTTTACCCAATGCAACTTAAATCATGGAAATACCCATATTTTCTGTTGACACTTTGTTTATCATTGCACCTTGTTTTTCTGTCCACCAGTGTTGCATAAACTGCACACACTTGACTAGACATTTTTCGTCCAAAAATTAGTTAAATTGTATAAGGGAAAGTGTATATTTTAGATTCTGTATTTGATTTTTTTTGATTTTTTTTTTTTTTCTGATTTTTCACCTTACATTTTAAGTGGTCCTGTGATGTGACATTTTTAAATGTGCAAATCTTCTAAGCTGCACCTCACTGAATAGGTAATAAAACTGCATGTACAGTCATGGCCAAAAATATCGGCACCCTTGGTAAATATGATCAAAGAAGGCTGTGAAAATTAATCTGCATTGTTAATCCATTTGATCTTTTATTTAAAACATTCACAAAAATCTAACCTTTCATTGGATAATAAGAATTTAAAATGGTGGGAAATATCATTATGAAATAAATGTTTTTCTCTAATACACACTGGCCACAATTAAAGGCACCCTTTTATTCAATACTTTTTGAAACCTCCATTTGCCAGTTTAACAGCTCTAAATTTTCTGCTATATTGCCTGATGAGGTTAGAAAACACCTGACAAGAGATCAGAGACCATTCCTTCATCCAGAATCACTCCAGACCCTTTAGATTCCCAGCTCCATGTTGGTGCTTCTTCTCTTCAGTTCACCTCACTCATTTTCTATAGGGTTCAGGTCAGAGGACTGGAATGGCCATAGCAGAAGCTTGGCTGGTGCTCAGTGACCCATTTTTGTGTTGTTTTTGAGGTTTGTGTTTGGATTATTATACAGTTGGAAGATCCAAACATGGCCCATTATAAGATTTCTAACAGAGTCAGTCACTTACTGATTTTTTATCTGTTGGCATTTGATAGAATCCATGATGCCATGTGTCTAAACAAGATATCCAGGACCTCCAGTGCTAGCCCACAACATCAAAGATACAGCAGTATATTTCATTGTACACATGGGGTACTTTTTATCCCTGTGTTCACCAAACCCATCTTGAGTGTTTGCTGCTAAAAAGCTCATTTTTAGTTTCATCTGACCATAGATGCCAGTCCCATTTGAAGTTCCAGTCGTGTCTGATAACTGAATATGCTGGAGTTTGTTTTTGGATGAGCGAGGAGAATTTTTCTTGAAACCCTCCCAAACAACATGTGGTGATTTAGGTGCTGTTTGACAATATTTTTTTAAGGTTTTCTGACCCCGAGATTCAACTATTTTCTGCAATTCTCCAGCTGTGATCCGGAGAGTCTTTAGCCACTCAAACTCTCCTCCTCACCGTGCATTAGGACGATATAGACACACGTCCTCTTCCAGGCAGTTTCTCAGAACATTTGCGTTGATTGGAAATTCTTAATCATTGCTCTGATGGTGGAAATAGGAATTTTCACTGCTCTAGCTCTTTTCTTAAAGCCACTTCACTAATTTATGAAGCTCAATTATCTTTTGTTGCACATCAGAAATATATTCTTTGGTTTTTCTCATTGTGATGGCTGATTAAGGGAATTTGGGCTTTGTTTTCCCTCCTATTTATATTTCTGTGAAACAGGAAGCCATGGCTGGATAATTTTATGTTCATAATCACCCTGGAGTGCTCAAAATTGTGAATATGAATGGGAATATACTTCAGAGATATTTTACTCATAAGAATTTCTAGGGGTACCAATAATTGTGTCCAATGTGTATTAGAGAAAAACATTTATTTCATAATGATATTTCCCCCCATTTAAATTCTTATTATACAATGAAAGGTTAGATTTTTGTGAATTTTTAAATAAAAGATCAAAAGGATTAACAATGTAGATTAATTTTCACAGCCTTCTTTGATCATATTTACCTTGGGTGCCGATATTTTTGGCCATGACTGTATAGTACTGATTAAAAAATGCTGTTTTAGAGTACAACTCCCTGCAGAACATCTTTCCCAAAGTGTATCATGTCATCTACACGTGCAGTTTTTTAACACTGCCGGGAGAGTTGAGCTGGCAGGTGATTAGATTAGATTAGATGACACATAATGGGATTCTAATGCTCATCCACACATTTTTGGTAGTATAGATAGGCAGTGTAGGGAGTAACGCATTACAAAAGTAATGCCATTACAGTAATCTATTACTTTTTGTTGTAATGCAGTAATATAATGCATTACTAAAAACATTTTGGTAATATCATACCCGTTACAATCTTGGTAACGCATGTTACACTTTTTTTTTATATATATATATATATATAACGAATTTACCAGTACCGTGAGACATTCCAGCAGGACCAGAGAAAAAAATCAGCAGGTAAAATAGTATGTGTATTTTCTGGGGCTGCAGAATGTGAGAATGTGGCGGATGAGAGCGCAGGCAAGATTAAGCAACAGAAATTTAATTTATCTCTGTCTGTCATGCCGTTTGAACCTAGAGAAGTGAAGAGACTCGTGGCTGAGTATGTTGGGGAAGATATTTAGCTTCTGTTAACAGTAGAATTGCCAGCTTTTAGAAAGCTTGCCAGCAAAATCCACGTCAACAACGGCAATGACAAGGTAAGCTAACGAACGTTGCTGACTGTGGTTTGTAATAGTAATGCACCACAAGCCGGTTGAAAATGGATAAAAATATTCATATATAAGATTCAAGTCGGTTGCTACGGTGCCCGTGAGGGGTCGTATTCGGTTCACTTAGTTTTGTCGTGGCCACGACATATTAAGACGTGGGAACGTGATAATATGTTGTGGCCACGAGATATTAATTCGTGGGAACGTCATATTAACTCGTGGGAACATGATATTATGTCGTGGCCACTAGATCGTTTTGTCGAGGTAATGTCGTGGCCTCGATGTTATGTTGAGGGAGTGACATCCATTTCTCGTGGCCACGACCTCTTATGTTGAGGGAACGACATATTTTTCTCAAGGGCCACGGAAGGACGTGCAACAACCACGCACTACAGTAACTCATATATTTATTAGGATTCATTAATTTTTATTTTTAATTAAGAATAATTTATTACAGAAATTTATTATTACAATTAATATTATATTAATTACAGCTACTGACTAGGTAATTTCCACAATGTAACCAGCATTGAATAATCACAAATAGGCTAAATGTTACATAAAGTACATAAAATAAAATAGACCTACAAGAAAACATTTTTGTATCCACTCAGTCTTACTAGCTGTGTCCATTGAATTGATCGCTTTTTACTTTATATTTGTATATTATTATTATTATTAGCCAATAATTATATTTTTATATTCATTTTTTTCCCTTCATTTCGATCTTTACACAACGTTCTGAAATAGTTTTGTAAATAAGCCTTACTGTAAATGCTCACACAAGCTTTTGATATTTTTACTGAAATTATGTTTCCAATATTTCTTTTTTTCTCCAATTTACATTAATATTAATATTATACCCTACTGCCTAGTGTTTTGAGGAATTAATCAATCATTTAATGCAGTTTCATTGTAAATAAAAACAACATGCTCATTTATCATCACGCACTGGCATAAATAGCCCACAATCATAAAGTATTGGCATAATTGTCAGGCGCTGCAGTATTTGCAAAATAGACGTGAGCAAATAGCATAATTATACAGAACATTAATTAGGTAAAGAGATACACGAATTGAAAGGGGAAATAATAAAATATTATATATGAAATAAATATAAAAATATAGCCCTAACAAGTTAATATAACCTAATAATAATAATAATAATAATATACAAATATTAAATGAAATGTTTAATGTTAATAAAAATGTTTTATTCATCTCTGATAATCCTGGGTTGCTATGGTCATGTAGGTTTGTTTACACATTAAACTCGTGGCCACGAGAAAAATATGTCGTTCCCTCAACATAACATCTCGAGGCCACAACATAATATCACGTTCCCACGAGTTAATATCACGTTCCCACGACTTAATATGTCATGGCCACGACAAAACTAAGTGAACCGAATAGGACCCCTCACGGGCATCGTAGGTTGCGATGTTAAATGAATTGTGATACATTTGAGGATGGGGGTTTATATGAATCTATCTCTGAGGGGAACTCACTGTCTTCAGCAAAATTTAGATGGTATTTTCTTTTCAACTTGCCTCGGTATAATGCATATTAAAGTAGTAGCGCTGGTTTGTTTACTGGGGTAACCCAGGAAACGCCATATTGCTGCTGTTCCATAAGCGCAAAGTCATACTTCTGTGTTTATTTGGATGAAAGTAACTCAAAAATTTCAGAGACAGTAATATTGTAATTTAACTAATTACTTTCAAATGAAAGTAACTAGTAATATATAATGCGTTACATTTTGGAAGTAACTTGCCCAACATTGCATTGATTGACCGTGCTGACCCTGGATGGTGCCATGTGCGCACTTTTGACAGGAAGTGACTTATGTTGCAACCCTGAGCTCATGCGTGGGGCCCCAGCCGTGCACACAGCTGGTTTCGTATGCTGAGTGCATGTAGCACGTTCATGTTGTTTATCTTTTCTTATGTAGTCTTCTTGATCTCAGAGTGAGGCAGGAAGGTGAATTACGCTCTTGCTCTGGCCTATATTTAAATCACAAGTATCTATAAGCTTTAAAGGCCTTCCATTTTGATTGCGCAATCTCTCCCGGCTCTTCTGCTGAGGCTAAATGGACTATTTAGCTTTCCCACCTGCCTGTGGGTCACATGCTTACAGTGTTCAGCCAAAGAACTGGTCTGTGGTGTTGCTGTGTCCAAATTCTGGAGCTCTGTTAGAGAACAATAAGCCTGTAGTGCTTGCGCAGTGGTTTGGTCCCCAGGGCCCCTTTTAGACGACAACTGAAGCTCTCAAATCCAGGCTCTCTCCAGCCTTGGGGGCCACACTGCTTCTGCAGTATGATGAATAGGGGAAACGTGTCCTTCTGTTAACTCATGAATCAAAATTTAGGATGATGTCTTTTCTTACAGCTCGGCTTCATGCGTAGTAGATAAGTTGAAGGCCACATGAACATTGAAACTTGGACAGATGTGCTTAAGCTCTTAACTTTTGTCAGCTGTTCAGTGCTAACCTAAATCCAAAAGGTTTAGGATTACTAAGACTAAGAATTACCTTTTGATTGATCATTGTAATGAGCAACTGGTTAAGGCAGAAAATGTTGATATGAAATTGTCCAAAATAAGTCTGGATGCTTAAAGGAATAGTTCACCCCCCAAAAAATTAAATTTTCTGAAAATGTACTCGCCTTCAGGCCATCCAAGATGTAGATGAGTTTTCTTCATCAGAACATATTTGGAGAAATTACATCACTGCAGTGAATGGGTGCCATCAGAATGAGAGTTCAAACAGCAAATTAAAAACATCACAATAATACACAAGTAACTCACACCATCTAGTCCATCAATTAACGTCTTGTGAAACTGTTTAGTAAAGAAATCCATCAAGATGTTTTTAACTCCAAACCATTTCTTCTGGCTAAAATACGAGTCCTGTATCCGAAACATTGCTGTCTCCAGTGAAAAAGTCATTTTGTCTGAATTAAGAGAGAAATATGCCCAGATCAACCATTTACAGATGAAAACAGTCTAAAACAAATATGACATTGGGTGGACTTTTTTATATCTTATATGGGATAGTGTTATTATAGCTTATGGATTATACACTGCTCAAAAAAATTAAAGGAACACTTTTTAATCAGAGTATAGCATCAAGTCAAATAAAATTCTGGGATATTGATCTGGTCAGTTAAGTA
>JAFVLL020037679.1:0-15509 GCA_021397915.2 Tor tambroides | reverse complement strand
GGGGTGGGATGGGTTGGGGTGGGTTTTAAATTTGTACAGCTGCTTTTTGTTTTATACTACTGTTCCCTGAAGAAAATTCAATAAACAGTTGTTAATAAAAAAAACAAAACAAAAAAACAACAACAAAAAAAGAAGATGGACACACATATAGAATGGTGTCTGCTCCCATTTATTTGCATGGTTTCTTTAAACAGCTTAATTAAGGCTTTTAGCCTAAAAGGGACCTACTGAAATTATTTGTTTGTTTGTTTGTTTGTTTTAAATACAGAAGGACATAAACATAAAGCTTCAATTGCAAGATCTTTCATCATATCCATGTTATGCAGTGCAATCGAAGGAAATGTAATTTTTTTTAAAAAAATGCAACATCTCAAACACAGCTCTTTCAGAGAGTTCTTTTCACAGTCAAAGGCACTTTTGGTAAAAGCGATAAAAAGATAATAAAAGCCAATGATGTCTACTTTCCAAAGGTCTGATTTTAGGTCATTGATTGAGTTGTTGATGATAAATTTTATGTTTGTTCTGTAGAAGTTTCACAATGCAAAGGTAAATGATCTGCTGGTGTCTTTGGTCTCTTTGCGTCTGAAGTCAAAGCCACTGCAGTTTTGACTCCTGAATGTTTTTCCAGAATCCAGATCTCACAGCCGGATCGACAGATGCCTTCTGAATCTTTGATTCACGTGCTACGTTACTTGGGTAACCATTTGTGATTGCATCATGGCTACTTTACACAGCTCCATTAAGGCAAAAAGAGTGCACATCTAGCAAAAAAAAAAAAAAAAAATCCAAAACATGACCTCAAGCCAAAGTCTAACCATGTGTGTAGTATTCGTGCTTCAATTAGACAACTGTTCACCTACAGAGTCGTTTACAAGCATGTGAGGTGTTGACCTGAATATAATGATCTTCATGGTTGACAGGCAATAGACAGGCAGACAAACAGAAAGACAGGAGGCAGGTTTTGTAGGTTAATATTAACTTAATCTAGCACTATTTTTGTTTTGTGTTCAAAGTGTCCTGTTACTGTTTTACGTGCAGGGACACATCAATGTTTGTTTTTGCTTTGTACGAGTTTATGCATGGCTTAAATTCTTGTCCATATAGCTCTTGTCCATAAACGCACTTCTTAGAGAGGAAGAGAAAAAGAAAAAAAGACATCCCTCTCATATTTTTCTGAAAATAATAAGTTGCATACTGTTGAACATGTTTTAATTACTTACATTAATTAACACTATACGTGTGTGTTAACAATCAAATTAAATTAGTATCAACAAATAATGGGTCACTGAATCATTGACGACTGACTCTTATCCAATGACTTAAAACACCAAATTATTCTAGAATTAAACACCACACTGCGCTGGGAGAAGTAAGTGTTCTGCCTTGTTTGGAACCATTTTCGTTGGCAAAATAGAACAAAAACAGACAATTGTGCTTAAAAATTTTCAATAAATGCAGTTAACTTCTTGTTCGCTGAACTGTTCAAAAGTCCATGGAACTTTTCACTTTCATAGGGATTGTGAATGCAAATTTCTGCATTTTGGTTGTGACACTCAAAATAATGATTAATAATTGTCATTATTTAAGTATATATTTTCTTGAGTCAAGTAGACCAACTTATATAGCTATCCACAAGAGGGTGCAGCAGCTATAAGCAGCACATGAGCTCGCAGCTATGGAGATGCCTGAGAGACCACTAACTTTTGTCACATCTCCACCAGAAATGTTGCATGTATTACACTTTTTCTCGATTGCTAAAACACTATAACCAGGCTTTTGAACTAAAATGTCAAAACCATTTGAAAAACACCCATTTCCCTAAACTATAAACAGCACAGTTTGAGCTCAATTAGCACACAATTTACATTTACATTTAGTCATATAGCAGACGCTTTTATCCAAAGCGACTTATAAATAATTACCCAAGTGGAAACGCTAGGAGTCAAAATTTATCACACACCAATCAGAACCTTTGATGGATAAAGGGCCAAAGTCAACTTACAGTGTTTCTCAGTGGCTTTGGTGCATTTCTCAGATCAGAAATGAAATTCTCAAAATTACTTGTTCAGCCTCCTCATCATCTAGTCACTTGTGCACATCATAAAAAGTTTCTCATTCTTTTGAACAAGTTGCTATTGCGTTGGTACATTCATGCAACTGATTATGTACATTTCTCTGCATTTTTCTACATTATCATTTACTATTGTCATGTTGCTCAAGATGTTCTCTGTGCTATAGTCTTACCCCTCAAAACCTCAAGTCATTCGTTCATCGTCTAAGTCATTATAGTAAATGCAAAATGGTTGATCTAGTTGTCATAAACTCTCAAGCATATTTTGCCTATCTTGTTTGTGAACAATGACACAAGGACTTTTCATTCTGATGGCACTGATATGGTCATTGACAAATACTTACTTTTGAGAGATGAACTTATGATTTTGAGTAAGTTACAGGCTTTTGCAGGAAATCCATTGTGTGATGCTGTTTGTATGAATTGTTTTGAGAAATGCACATACTTCTTTGCAAATATTACAATAAGGATGATTTGAGAAATGCACCAAAGCGACTGAGAAAAACTCTATTCAGGTTTGAAACAATGGATCCAGAGAGACGTGAAGGAAGAGGTCAAGGACACCACAGAGGAGGAGGAGAAGGAGTAGGGAGTAGAGAAAGAAATGAAGGAAGAGGAAGAGTAGAAGGTTGAGAGGGAGGGAGACGGAGAGGAAGAGGAGGAAGAGGAAGAGGAGAAGGCGAAAGAGGAAGATGAGGAGGAAAAAAGAGGAAGAGGAGGAGAAGAAGGAGGGGGAGGACGACGACAACATGGAAGAGAAAGAGGAATGGGAAGTGCAAGGGCAAGAAGACAAGCAGTCTCATATATTTTAGTTGGTGCGTGCCAGGGTTGGACCAGGCATGCAAGAGGATTTTACCCCCGCTGCCTGGCCAGGGCCAATATAGCCTGTGATCTTGAAGAGGTTTTTTGGCCTGTCCCAGATCAAAGACGGGATGCTGGGGCAGAATAATTATTTTTGTTGTTGTTTGCTGTATTGTACTGTACTCTACAGTACATTAAGCAAGACTGAGTTGTTTTGAGTGGAGAGCTTCATTTTGATCTGAATAGGAAGTTTGGAGAATTGAGTTAGAAGTTATGGATTTGTGTTTAGAGTTTCGCAAAAAAGAGGCATAATTTAAAGAAATGTGTTAAGGAGACAGGTGATTGGGTTTAGATGATGTATTGATGTGATATTATCGATTTACAGGCAGTAGAGGCATTAGTCTGGAACAAGAAATACAATAAACAAGAATGAATAATAATTAGGCATATACACAATAATAAACATCTATTGGTACATAAAGGCAGCCGAAGGATACTAAATCCTCATCTGTAACATTCCTCAGTGAAAAATACAATCCAAGAAGGGGGAATAAAAGTATCACAGTAAACACTATCAGCCATAAGCGATCATCTAACATGATAAACATCCCTCCATATATGGCTATAATCACAGCACATCAGAATTTGATCACTACCCAGGTAGCCAGCGGAATCGGGCCGAATGCGGCTGAGTGTCGGCTCACTCGGCTGTGTGCTGGCAGCGGCTCGCCAGAAGTGAGCCAGGTCTGGCACAGTAATGGTTGCCAGATTTGGCTAGGTTTTGGATCTGTGGATCTGGCCCGATTCTGGTTGAGAAACAGCGCATTTAGCCACATTCAGCCTGACTGGGGGACACAAGTGTCAGTCCTAAAATGTCAAAAATTCAGGTTTTACTGCTTGTGTGAATATTTCATTCCCACAACGGAGGTTAAACCTGTACACAAACAATCAATCAATTAGGCTGAATTATACAATTACAAAAATATATATTTTTTAAACAAAATGCTTTAGAGTTGTCAAACCTTTTGCCTGTCAAAGTTGTTTATTCAATTTTATTATTATTTTAATTAATATTTTAATTAATTTTTAGGCTGACCTCAAATGAACTTTGCTATAATTTAAAAATGGTCTCTTAATCTAAATTGACACTTTCTGACTGTGTGAGATTGCAAGAACTGATACCTCAGTAAGAAGTGGTAAACTTTTACAAAATATTATTTCAGATGTTATAATAGTGATTTTATTATGTCCAAATAAAAGTCCCACAGCAAAACTTAGGCTAGTGGGTAGAATGAGCCAATAAGTGATCCTCTGCTGCCATCTTCTGAAATTAGTGAGTGAAACTATATTATTAATAACTGTAACAATATATACAGTGCCCTCCAAAAGTATTGGAACAGTAAAGACAAAATTGCTCTGTTGGCTGTGGAGTCAAGACATTTGCAAATATGATTAAAAGATGAATATGAGACAAAACTACAGAATGTCACATTTTATTATTAGCCGTTTCAACACATACATGTTTTACCAAATAAAAAGAACAGCACTTTTAGAGTTCATCCCACTCATTGATGTGAGCATAAGTATTGGGACAGTTGAACATAAGGCAGATATAAAAGATTAAAAGCTATTATTTAGTTGCAGATCCCTTGCGCACAATCACAGCAGTGAGTCTGTGACCCATAGACATCACCAGACTCTTGGTCTCATCCTTTGAAATACTTTTCCCAGCCTTTAATGCAGCCAATTCCAATTGTTGCTTGTTTTGGGGAGTTTCTGCCTTTACTCTCCTCTTCAGCTGGTGAAATTCATGTTCAATCAGATTTAAATCTGGAGATTGACTTAAATCTGCAATCTAAGACTTTCCATTTCTTTGCCCTTATAAATTCCTTGACTGAACTGGCAGGGTGTTTTGGGTCATTGTCCTGATGCAATATGAAACACTTCCCAATGAATCTGGTGGCATTTTCTTGAATATTGGTAGGCAAGATGGTTTTGTACCCTTCCGAATTCATTCTGATGCTGTCATCAGTAAAGTTGAGAGGGCCTGTTCCAGAGACAGCCATGCATGCCCATGCCATGACACCACCTCCACCATGCTTTACAGATGAGGCTGTATGCTTGGGATCATTTGCAGTTCCCTTTTTTTCTCCACATTTTTGCTTTCCCATCACTTAGATAAAGGTTCATCTTTGTCTCATCGGTCCATAAACACAGTTCCAAAACCCTTCTGGCTCACCTTTGTGCTTTTTTGCAAACTCTAATCTTGCCTTTCTATTTTTGGTGCTGGTCAGAGGTTTGCATCTTGCTGTGTAGCATCTGTAATTCTGTGTCAAAGTCTCCTGAGGACAGTAAATTGTCAGAGCATCACCCCAGCTTTCTGGAAGTCTTTTAGGATTCATTTTCACGGCTTTTATGATTTGTCTGTCATTAACTACTGTTGTTTTCTCAGCCGATCAGGTAGTTGTTGGTTGCTGGTGTCGCTGGTGGTTTCCAAACTCTTGATTTCTCCATGCCCTTTGTTTTTGCTAGAGCTCTAATTGACTTCCTCTTTTCTTTTAGCATCCAAATTGCTTGCTTTTCTCTCAGAGCCAGCTCCCTCGGCTTCATCCTGGTTTGTGTGTCATCATCGAATGCAAGATTCAGAATGCAGAAGTAATGGATATAACTGATACGACACATTCCCTGCTTTTAATATCTGAAGAATTAATGCAACAGGACACAGCTGATCACTTAGAAAGACTTGTGAGACAGCTGTTCCAATACTTATGCTCACATCAGATGGGGGATGAAACTCTAAAAGTGCTGAACTTCTTAGCTGGTAAAACATCTATGTGTTGAATCACCCAATAATAAAATGTGACATTCTGTAGTTTTGTCTCATATTCATCTTTTAATCATATTTGTAAATGTATTGACTCCACAGCCAACAGAGCAATTTTGTCTTTACTGTTCCAATACTTTTGGAGGGCACTGTATATATGTGTGTGTGTGTGTGTAATTTTTTTATTTTTATTTTATTTATTTATTTTTCTCTTTTGTTTTTTATCCGCCATCTCTATCTTTCTGTTGTCGCTCGGCTCAGCTAATGTCCGTCATGTGCACTGATGTGCGCTCTCTCCTCTGCATCATGAGTAGACACTTACTGCTGATTGGCTACAAGTTTGTTTTGGTACTCGGCCCCGACTCATTTTCTAAAGTGTTTTTGAAAAATACATACCCCACCTTTAAGTGTAGTGTGTTGTTGCTTGTAGTATCTGCTTTTAAATATAATAATACGAAAACCTCCAAAAAAGTAAGGATGCACCATATTTTCTGCAGCCGAAAATATGTCGCGCCGCACTGCTCACATGCGCTAATAATAATAGCTTTGTAGGACTATTATTTGGATAATTAGTCCTCAAAAAAGTTATATTTGATTCTGTTGCATAGAACTGAATAAAAATAATACTATGATATGAAATATTAATATATTTTCTGTCCAATTTTATTGTTACTTTCAGTAAAACTGTGGTTATTTTATTGGCTTGTGTTTTTAAATTCAGTGTCATTAAAATTATGAGTTAAAAGGTCTTACAAAAATACTTTATATTATTTAATAAAATAAAATAAATAATTATTACAAAGCAGTTTCGGTTTTCAGTCAAAAAATAATTTGAAAAAACCTTACACACAACTTACAAAGCATGTAACATCTCGAAGTTGCATAACTTGCAAATGGCAGTATGTTTTCATTTGTTGCACAGATTATCTCAAAACTGTTTGGAAATGGACACATTATCACACAGTTCACTTGATTTATTTGTTCCACATGCTGGAAATTTTTAAATGAACCCAACCAAACAGACTACAAATTCACAAAAAAAGAAAAAGTTACATAACACTTCAAATTATACAATATATTTATATTTGTATAAACATATACAGTATATGATAACTGAGAAAACATACACATGGTAACAAAAATACAAGCAACATATGACATTTTTTTTTAAATTCACAATACATAGAACATAAATATTATCTACATGCACAAAACACAGGACCATGGTTGATGTTCAGGAGGGACCTCTATGTTGAGGCATTCCGTGTAGAACTACCTGCCGCATAATTCACAGTGTACGTTTTTTTTTATATAATTCTTTTTAGGATTTATTTATTTATTTATTTTTATTTGCTGTGTTTAAGATTTAACATAACGAATACCAAAATGCAATGCTCCACCATTTGGACTCCTCCTTTTTGTCCACAAACGGAACAATACTCTTCCTTTGAACCTGCAATTATTTTAAAGTTGATCTAAGCATACTGTAATTCTGTGTACAACACAAGTAAATACACCAGTACTTTCATAATTCCTTTAAAAAATAATATATTTTTCTGATGCCAGAAAAATTTCACTTGCAATTTGCTTTCTATGGTGGCGGATCCACTCTTCTGTGGGAGCGATACTGATGCTCTCTGCCTCTAGAGGGACAGCAGTGAACAGTACAATGAAAAACACACAGCTTGCTATACATTCATGTAAACCATTTTTCTGTTGTTACCTGCATCACAAAGACACCACAGCTCACACAATCTTCCTGATATGTATAAAATATTTTGCCATGCTTCCATCTGATGTTCATCCAATCCTCTCTTGCATGTTGGTTTCTTCTCATTTTAAAATAATCAACAATAACCTGGGTACCACAGAATGGCCACAACCATCTCCATTGTTTTATTTGTCCACAGCACAGCACATTGTTCACATTTACAAAGGTAATCACCCCATCACATATTTTTCAATGTTGACATGTATCATAAAAGAATGTTTTTTCAGGCAGTTTTTCGGGCAGTTATTTTTATGTACAGTCATGGCCAAAAATATCGGCACCCTTGGTAAATATGATCAAAGAAGGCTGTGAAAATTAATCTGCATTGTTAATCTTTTTGATCTTTTATTTTAAAAAAATCACAAAAATCTAACCTTTCATTGGAAAATAACAATTTAAAATGGGGGGAGATATCATTAAGAAATAAACGTTTTTCTCTGATACACATTGGCCACAATTAACGGCACCCTTATATTCAATACTTTTTGAAACCTCCATTTGCCAGTTTAACAGCTCTAAATTTTCTCCTGTGATGCCTGATGAGGTTAGAGAACACCTGACAAGAGATCAGAGACCATGCCTTCATCCAGAATCACTCCAGACCCTTTATGGCTTGTTTCCACTGAGCGGTACGGGTCAGTACAGTACGGTACGGTACGGTTCGGGACCGAACACCCTGATCCAGCTTGCGTCTCCACTGCCAACAGTACCCTTTACTTGATAGGCGTGGTGTATGCCGGAAAGTAGCGATCGACAATAAAGCGCGACAATAAGCACAACTTTGCCTCTTTTATGTCAGTTTGAATGAACAATAATAGCCATTATAAAAGTATAAGTAGAAAGTATAAGAGGCTTATATAAGAGGAAATAAAGACAAAAGCACACAGTTCGGTCAAACGTTGTACTACAAAGTCAGCGCTGTACTACGGTAAAGTTCAAAATAAATATAAAGTTAAACTTTGTGCTCAGTCAAAACGATATGACCAGGAACAGTAATACATTCATGAGACCACGAATGCCTGTTAAATATACACAAAACAAATTGTATCTCATGTTTAATCACTACAGAGACATCAGAGCCAGCGACAAATGTCGGAAGGACTAGCCAAGCGTAAGGCTGCTCTAGGCGGATACATGAGCAGTGAGCACCCGGTGATCGCCTGGAGCTCCGAAATCGGCATAGCAAATTTTCAAATAGGCTCTGTCTTTATAAATAAACCACAGATTTGAGTTTTAAACAACTACATTCTCGCCTGAAAAACTATTAAAACTACATTTCATGACACAATAACAGTAATATTTTGAAAATTACGCTTCCACTGGGTTTCTGGGCAATGACGTTTCACAAGTCCACAAGAACAGAACGCATATTGAGAAACGGCTATTGTCAGTGTGAAAATATAAAATGATAAAATACACTGTTATTTTTTTTTGTGTTTGTTTGCGCACTCTTATGTAAATAACACTCACGGACAGCAGAGCGGAACGAGTGAAGGAGAAGCTTTATCCCCTTGTCACGCAAAAGTGACGATTCTAGTCAACCAATCAACGTTCTGCAGTGAGTTTAGTTCCACCCTTTTGGTACCCTTTGCTGTGCTAGGTACCCCAACGGAAGGGTACCAAAAAAGTGGTACGGTACGCTTCCCTATTTTGGTACCATTCACAACTTCTGACAATTGAAATGGACATAATTGCGTACCATACCATACTGTACCGTACCGTACCGCTCAGTGGAAACGAGCAATTAGATTCCCAGCTCCATGTTGGTGCTTCTTCTCTTCAGTTCACCTCACTCATTTTCTACAGGGTTCAGGTCAGAGGACTGGAATGGCCATAGCAGAAGCTTGGTTTTGTGCTCAGTGACCCATTTTTGTGTTGTTTTTGAGGTTTGTGTTTGGATTATTGTACGGTTGGAAGATCCAAACATGGCCCATTATAAGATTTCTAACAGAGTCAGTCACTTATTGATTTTTTTATCTGTTGGTATTTGATAGAATCCATGATGCCATGTGTCTAAACAAGATGTCCAGGACCTCCAGCAGAAATATAGGCCCACAACATCAAAAATACAGCAGTATATTTCATTGTACACATGGGGTACTTTTTATCCCTGTGTTCACCAAACCCATCTTGAGTGTTTGCTGCTAAAAAGCTCATTTTTTAGTTTCATCTGACCATAGAAGCCAGTCCCATTTGAAGTTCCAGTCGTGTCTGATAACTGAATATGCTGGAGTTTGTTTTTGGATGAGCTAGGAGAATTTTTCTTGAAACCTTCCCAAACAACATGTGCTAATGTAGGTGCTGTTTTACTTTTTTTTTTTTTAAGGTTTTCTGACCCCGAGACTCAACTATTTTCTGCAGTTCTCCAGCTGTGGTCCTTGGAGAGTCTTTAGCCACTCAAACTCTCCTCACCGTGCATTAGGACGATATAGACACATGTTCTCTTCCAGGCAGATTCATTATTGCCCTGATGGTGGAAATGGGAATTTTCGCTGCTCTAGCTCTTTTCTTAAAGCCACTTCACTAATTTGTGAAGCTCAATTATCTTTTGCTGCACATCAGAAATATATTCTTTGGTTTTTCTCATTGTGATGGATGATTAAGGGAATTTGGGCTTTGTTTTTCCTCCTACTTATATTTCTGTGAAACAGGAAGCCATGGCTGGATAATTTCATGTTCATAATCACCCTGGACTGCTCAAAATTGTGAATGTAAATGGGAATATACTTCAGAGATATTTTACTCATAAGAATTTCTAGGGGTGCCAATAATTGTGTCCAACGTGTATTTGAGAAAAAAAACATTTATTTCCCCCCATTTTAAATTCTTATTATCCAATGAAAGGTTAGATTTTTGTGAATTGTTTAAATAAAAGATCAAAAGGATTAACAATGCAGATTTCCACAGCCTTCTTTGACCATATTTACCAAGGGTGCCGATATTTTTGGCCATGACTGTAAGTATATTGATTAATTTTTGCTTACTGTAATTTGTGTGGTGCTGCGCTCCTTTGTTTACAGGGCCGGGCCTGCAGGGACACCCTGACACCTCATGTGCTGGTGATTCATGTGGAGTGGCACTGGCCATGTACTGGCACAGTAATGGTGACTAATAGTTTCTATAGTGACTAAGTGCATCTAACTCATTTTAGGCTGTGTACATGAGCAGGCCCGACCCTGCTTGCATCAGAAAAGAGTGATTACCTATTTTTATGGGTTTTATTAAAACATTTTTGAATGACTGGGTTGTGATGTACATTCATACTTTGTAATGGCATTTGTTACTTCAGAGAAACAGATACAGATGCATTTTAAAGTTGGTGTGTGTGTCTCCACCTCTTATTCAAATTTATGATTCATTTTTTGATGACATTTCTAGCAAATGCTGTATTTAAGCAAATATCTTGCCTTTTTACAGTGCAGTATTAGAGGTCAAGCACCAAAGTTGCATTGGGATCTACTATATCTGTAAGTTTTTTCACTATTCTTCTCATACCTTTGCCATTAACAGGCAGAACTGTATGAAAAAATTTCGCACAGTTATAGGGCAGTTTCCGAAAAATCATCTGACCAAATTTAGTGTCAGGAAGTTTGTAATAAATGGTCTAGAAACCACTTTTAACCACTTTTGTTCTGAACAAAGAGGTTTGTTTTGGTTCTATTGAATCACTTACGTTTTTGGAACTGTATCTTGTTTTGAAATCATGTAAAACGATTATATACCTCAGAATCTTTACATCACATTCCTGAACAATTTCATAGAGGATTGAATTCTTGCTAAACATCCAGGCAGTATTTCTGAACTTAAGAGTTCTTGGAGTTGGGCCAAGGTCAGATAAGCTAAACATTTTAAATGCACCATGCACCGAGATGACATTTGTGATACACAAAAACCACTTTCCTCATCTCTTAGTTTGAAATGGCATCCGGCTATTAACTTTTCTGAACTTCTCCTCTCGTTGTTGCTTCTGAGCTCCTTAAAAATAACAAAAAGAAAACAGAATTTGACAAGAAGAGACAACAGTATTCTCAGGTAAGTTTAGGGTTAAACTAAAAAGTCTGTTTCAAACAGTTCTGCTACTAGAATGAATATATTCAAAACTTATATGTTGATATGTATAATATATTCCTGTTGCAGAGATATGTTTTGTATTTGTTAAACTTTGTTGTTTCTGGTTGTCTTTCACCATCTGCTCTTAGATCTACTAGATCATCTGAGGGATTTGACTGAATCAAGATGCTGCTGATCATTGAAGCAACTCTTTTTCTCATTTCAGCTGCTCTTGTACAGGTAAGCTTGTGTTCTAGTATGAATATTACAGACATGAATACTGATGATTGATCATTATTTATGACCCCTGTTGCTGCAGGATCACAGAGCCGCTGCTGTTGAGAAGATATTTCCATTAGATATGGCACCAAATTCTGTTGATGACCAATATGAGGGCTGTACAAATCGAATGGCGGAAAAGGTGGAGAAATGCTATCTAGAGAAGGAAAGATCCGGATCAGTTGAATTTAATAAGACTTGGCAAGAAGGTGAAGAGAATGCCAAGAAACCAGAGGATAACTTGACAAGGAATCATTCAATCGCTATTCATGTTTACACTAACAAAGACTCTAAAGTATATAGTAATTTCACTAGTGCGACTCGCACTGACAAACAAAAATACAAAGAGGGGACATTCAAATGGTATTCACTTCACTTTCTGTTAACAGAAGCGATACAGATTCTAAGGAAAACTCAAAATAGATGCTATTCAACTTATCGTGCTACAAATGTTAAATTTGATGTTCAGAGCAAAGAGGTTCGATTGAGCTCATTTTCATCCTCCTCTCTTGATCGTAAAGTAATACAGGGTTTTGGAAATGCATCTTGTTTTGAAATCTACACTTGTGAAGGTGCTGATCTGACAAGATACTCTAAGTATCCTGAAGAGAAAGAGGTGCTGATTCCCCCATATGAGACGTTTAATGTCACTGCTGTCAAAAACAGGACAGATCAGCCTGATCTCTGGTGTGAGACTGTGTTTGTGTTGAACAGCACTGGAACAAGAAGTGACCTAAGCTGTGCATTGTTTAACAGTGGGAACCATGCTGCTTTCTTTAATGTTTTACTCATTTTGCAAATATTATTTTGCAAAGTGTTTACCTGATTAACATTTTTTTTGGGGGGGGGGGGTATTTTTACTTTCCTTATCTGGTAAAAGTATGTGGTCTTGTTTCATGAACTTGTATATTTTAATGAAGTGTTACAACATGCTGTCTAGAGGGTACATTATAAAGTGAGAGGCATGCTATAACATGTTCATGTGACAGATGATCTTATAATAAGACACAATATATACTAAAATATAGTGTCAAAAGTCATTTATTCACTTAAGTAGTAAGAAAGAGACTCATTCTGTACATGAGGATGAACAAACAATACTGAGTCAGCAAAAAAACAACAACAACAAAAAAAAAACAGGTAAATGAATGAAGACACATTTCCACCCACACATCTCAGAAGACAACAAGACAGACAGGTGCAAAATGAATGTAAACATGTCTAAACATTCAGATATTCCCATCTTGAATTTATATCACAGAAAATAAAAAACATGCACAGTTAAACTCTCTACATACAAGAGTTCATTTAGTGAGATTAATTATAAAATAGTTCACACATATAATATTTTTCACAGGGTGAAAGTATTGTGATGTGGGCACATTTGTATGTATTTGTATGGCGAACAACTGAGCGAAGAGACAATAGTGGAGGAGACATGTTATTTGTGGGAGGCATTTGAGAAATTTCAAGGTAAGATGACCATGCGATTTTACTAAATTTTTGAACTTTCTGCTCTAAAAGTCTTTGATCTTTTAAAAGTGATTTTATATTTCCTGCAGGAAATTTGAAATGACCCAGCTGATAAATTGTGTTGGTTCCAACATTATCTCAGCAATTATTTATGGAAAATGGTTTGAATATAAGCACCCAAGGTTTCAGGAGTATGTTAAACAAGGCAAACGAGAACATCTACAAGACTTTTTTTTTAATTTATCATTGTCATCAATCTTAATGCCAGTTCTTCTCTTCAGACAAACCAATACAGTTGGTGTGTGTCTCAACATGATCTACAACATGTGTCTGGTTCTTGGTCACTGGATGAAGATGTGGAGATCGCTGATAGAAAAAGTGGAAAGCAACAGGAGAGAAGTGTGAGAGATTGTCTTATGGGAGACACTGAACCTGCTTGACTGTGGAGGATTCATCAATTCCGTCCTCATCCACAAGCAAAGAGCATGAGTAAGGTATTATATAAATATATGCTTAATTTCTCTCTATAATGTGAACAAATTGAGCAAATTGAAGCAAATCTCTTCTCTTTTACACTGGTAAGCATTGGAGGCCAAGTACCAAACTTGCATTGGCATCTATTATATTTATTAGTTTTCTTATTTTCTTCCCATTTACAGTACCACTGATGAAAAGAACCATATAGTAAAATGTTATGAAACTTGGCAAAAAAAGGGAAGCACTGAAAGATTGTCTAATCAAATTTGTTGTCGGTCTCTCAAACCCTCGAGCTTCACCAACAGTTAAAATTTCACTTCAGTTTTAGGAATGTATGTAATGTATATTCTCTAGAATCCGCTTTTATTTTGAAAACACACCTGTTCAAACTTGTCCTTGAACTTTCATCACATCAATCTAAACTTGGTTGAGACATTTTCCAGGTAAAACCAGTCAAAAAGATATTTTGTGATATTGTCAACCGTTTCCATGTGACACAATGAATGAATGATGGCGTGGGCTTCAAAATAAGTGAGGTCAAACTTTTGGATGGACTGGCATGATGCCTTAAAGTCTATAGTGATTTCAACAAACATCCAAAAAATAAAAAAATACACACAGGTGAAATTCACATTCATTCAGTTTTGTTAAAAGAAGTGATAGAGATTCAAAGGAAAACATAAAATAAATGCTATTTCACAGTCTCATAGGGGTTTTCAATTTTGCTAACAGTCTGTTAGGCAGGCATTTCATTTACATTGCATTAGGTCTATTTTCTGATCCATATAAAAAGTTTTTCCTCATTTAATGGAGCCAATTACTGATTTCTTTTGAAAATATTATTGATTTTCTTTCATTTACACTTCCTTATCAAATTCAAACTGCTGCCTGCTCACATGCAATAAGAAATTGTGCATTTTAAAATATTAAAGTTGCAAAACTAATGTTAAAAATGGCTTTAAAAATGCTTGTTGTAGTAGGACATAATGCTAACAAAGACCATTTTGTTGACTTTACTGAAATATCTGTCCACATGCTGTCCCAACTTTCTAAATAAAGTCTTCTGGGCGAACAATGTACTGTGATGCATAATTTCTCTCTCTCTCTCTCTCTCTCTCTCTCTCTCTCTCGAGTGTGAGGTGCATGTCGGGAGTGTGGGGTGCGTGAGCGTTTCACGGGTGAGAAGAGCGACTGATTTTCCTCTTTTTTGGGGGGGAAGTTGTTTAAGTTTTTTTTTCTTTTCTTTTTTATTAGTTTATTAATTTTTGTTTGTTAGTTTTTTCGGTTGGCTTAGCGGCGGGGTGTGAGAATGGAGGCTCACCCGAGCGGGTGGGAGTCCTCTCTTTCACTCCGTCATGGAGTAAGGTGTGTGCCTGTTGCCGATGCATCAGTGGAAGATGTACTTGTTGCGGTTGGCGAACAGATTGGATTCGAAAACATAAGCTGTGTCTCATTTAGAAGACTGCGTCGAATCCTCTGTAGGTCGCATCCTCTGTAGGATGCGTAACGTAGCTATACGAAGTGTCCTCAACCTAGAATTAAACGAGACGGCCTTCGTAGGACGGGCGGAAAAGGAAACCGGAAGTATCGCATTGATTTGCTAGAGCATCGTTGTGCTCTCACACTACTTAAATGAAGGAAAATTATTTCTAAATTTGGAAAGTAATAAAAAAAAAAAAATGCTTTTACTTGTTTTATTTTGCTCAATGTTTGAGGAGCTGCAGCGTACATACAACAGACATCTGTTAGAGAAAAAAAGGAGG
>JAFVLL020037678.1:0-11299 GCA_021397915.2 Tor tambroides | reverse complement strand
ACTCAAACATACTATGTTCAATTTGCACCAAATTTCATATGTTTGATTAAAGTGCTGGCCTGAAGACATCTACGTGCCAATATCCAGTTATAGTCATAGCGCCACCAGCTGGCAACAGGATATGTCTTGTTTCACAATAACTGAAACATGCAATGTCCAATCTGCACCAAACTTCATATGTTTGATAAGGGTCCTGGCCTGAAGACATCTACATGCCAGTCTTCAGTTATAGACATAGCGCCACCAGCTGGTAGCAGATTTGGCACATATAAATGACTTTGACATTCCTTCTATATTTTCCTCTTTAAATGCATATTGCTCACCGTTCCTTGTCTTTATGAAGCCACCGATGGCGGTGAGCCCGGGTGCGAGGGTCCTTTCATCGCTGCTTGCAGCTTTAATTAATGTTTATTTTTCAATGTTAATGAGAGTTACACCGAGAGTTAAAAAACAGGAAAATCATTTGGAAATCCTTGGGGGGGCTCTGTCGGGGCTAACCAAGTTTCTGATGGGGCTATAGCCCCGTCAATCCCCGCCCTAGCGCCGCCACTGAGGCCCAGGCACACATAGATAGAAAACACGCAGTCTCATGGCTCTCCGGAGCAGCAGCAGTACATACTGTATGCTATTTATGCATCAGCATACTCACAGGACCGTATCAGCGTATGTATTGGCAATAGCAAGTTCTTCTACTTGCTTTGCAGCAGCAGCAATAATCTGCAACAACAGCAATAACCAACAGCAGCAGCAATTCAGCAGCAGCAGCATAGCGGATCTATTTCACCAAGACCAAATACATTAACATTGTCATATCCATTACTATTCTAAAATCTTCAGAAAGTTGTCATGATAGAAATCTATTTAGACTCATGATTAAAGAGTTTTGTTGAGTGCATGCGCTCACTGAACGTATTCAGCAGTCTCCTTTGTCACTGTTTTCCTTTGTCATCCTTTTGTAGAATGCTATCACATTTTTTATAGCACAGTGTAAAGTGCTGGTAATGCTTGAAAAGTGCTTGAATTCGACTTTAGAAAAGGTGTAAGAACCCTGGGACAGGCCTGAGGAACTTCACCAAGTACAAGACACTACCCCTTCGATCTGTAGGGAATCTACAGCTAGCTGAAGACCTGAATGCATTTCAATGCAGTCTCTTTGAAAAGCCCAGTCTCACATTTGGGTGGCCCTTATTGGGGGGGTGCATTTTTTTTTTTTTTGGAAATGTTGACCTCTCACTCCCTCATTTGTTTCTCCAATAGAAGTATGTAATGTATGCAAAATACCATGCAGATGATTTATCATTTAGGGTATGCTCAAATCTTTTATCAACAGGTACATCAATATCTGATTGGTGATATTAGTGAAGGTTTTGTTCACTGATAAACTTTTGACTGTTTCTGATATCAGATTAGGCAGTTCTGGCCTAATGGTTAGAGAGTTGGACTTGTAATCTAGTAATGGTGAAGTGAAGCATTCTGAACCAGTGAAGCTTTTAACACAATTGTATCGGAAAAAGGTTCATTACTCAAAGCTTTTCAACACGGTTTATTCTGTGGCCATCTAGTGGTCATATAAAATAATAACACCTTCCAAAGTGCTGTGTTCCATTACAGCTGCTGGTTTCACATCTGGTTCTACAAATGATTTTTTGTTTTATTTTATTGTATATAAATAATGGTCATTGTCAAAGTCATTCATTTGTGTTGGCGTACTGGCAGTAAAACAAGTCAAATAAATCAAACATAAAATTCATAAATTAAATCTGTGATCTGATCTATTTTAAGTCTGCCTCAGTCCTTAGACTGTTATTTCATGGACAAAGTTCATTTGACATTAATGTATAAATTACGATTTAAAAAAGCAGTGCTTGCGCATTATAATGTAATATAATGTAAAGGAAACAGCGCTGAGGCTCGCTTCGTTTGAACCAGATACTGAAGCAGTCACGTGGTTTTCAGGCGAACGAAGCTTCAGACGTCATAGATCACATGCTTTTGGCAAAAAAAATCAAGCTCCGATACAGTGCTTCAATGCGAAATGTGTTGTTTTTTTGATACAAGCTTCGGAGCTTCCATGATGAACGTAACATCACTATTGTAACCCCAAGGTTGTAAGTTCATTTCTCAGTACTGGCAGATATTATAGGTGGGGGGGTTATAGCACTCTCTTCCACCTTCAGTAACCATGACTGAGTTGCGCTTGAGCAAAGCACCGAACCCCCAGTTGCTCCCCGGGCACTGGAGCAAATGGCTGCCCACTGTTCCGGATGTGTGTTCACAGTGTGTGTGTGTGTGTGTGTGTGTGTGTTCACCAATCACTGCTGTTTGTGTGTGCTTGTGTTCTTTGATGGGTTAGATCGATTGATGGGTTGATGAGCAGAGCACAAATAGGTTACCATACTTTCCAACATGTCACGACAATGGCAGAACACTCTCAACTTCTTAGTTATTCTTTATCTTCGTCAGGACTTCCTTAACAAACATCCTGGTACTTGGGCAAACAATGCAAATGCAAGAAAGATGTGTTGTGCTTATCCAAGAGTACAACAGACATTTCTCAAAGACTGAAGAGTAAGCGCAGTTCATTATGCATATTGTCAGAGAGCTTCTACGTCTGCAAGAACTTTGCGGCTGAAGGACATGTCAGACTGTCATCACGATCTAGATCAGATCGCAAGTTTTCAAAGATCAGTTCTCATCAGCAACATTGTAATTACATTTTTTTAATGATTTTATTTTTGCCATTTTATGCCTTTATTTTGAACGAACAGTAAGTGAAGAGGAAACAAAGTGGGAGAGAGAGAGAGAGGAAGACAGGATCAGGAAAGGCCTGAAGCGCAACAGTGCTACATGCAGAGGTGTAAAGAGTACCTGAAAACCATACTTGAGTAAAAGTACAGATACCTTACAGTGAAAATTACTCCACTACAAGTTACAAGTCACCAATTCCAAAACAACTTGTGTAAAAGTATTAGAGTATCTGATTTTAACAGTACTTAAGTATTTTACTTATACTAAATATAGGTTCAAAGATGCACAAGTCAAAGAGACATGCCAGTCAAAAACTGTTACGTTGTGGAGAAGCTGGAGAAAACAGGCAGAGGCAAGGATCTGTGTGCAGATATTTCATGGAAAAACTAGAACAAGCAATAAGCTAAAAACCACAGGCAAACAGACAACCATTACATTCAACCACTCACAAAGAACTAAAGAAACACTAGGTCTGTATATATATATATATATATATATATATATATATATATATATACAGGAGTCTAACAAGCTGAACAAGATAAGATACAAACTGACAACAAACACCATTGGGAGACAGGAAGTGACATAAAAGTCCAGGACAAGGCACAGAAAATGCAACAAAAACAAGAAAGAGCTGATTTGTGAGGAGAGCAATCACACTTATTTTCTAAAACCAAAATAAAACTGAACACCTCAAAATTGCAAAAGCAAAACAAACAAACAAACAAAAAACAATAACCTTCAAAAAGGTCTCTTCAGTATAAAGGATAAATAAAATAATAAGTAAAATTAAAAAGTCAAAGTCTTCTTGCAGTGGATGTGCTGGTTTCGGCCTCATTTCCAGCTGCAGTCATGTCCTCATCTCCTATATAAAACACCTGTGATTCACAACTACTGGCTAAGAAACTCACATTCAAGAAAAGTAGCCTTGTTGACAAGTTTGGGTAAGGGCAAAATGCACAAGATGTACTTTCAGTGCCCTGTAGTTGGCGATATCAGATCTTTTGTAGCATAAATAAACTGCTGCAGAAAAGCTAGGTACCATGTGAAATGTAATTTGTAACTTCAACACTCATTTCAAATGTAGTTGAGTAAAGAGTACAGATACTCATTCAAAAATGTAGTGAAGTAGAGAGTAAAAGTTGTGAAAATCTTTGGTACTCAGTACAACTACAAAGTATCCGAAAAGATACTTAAGTACAGTAATTAGTTACATTTACTCAAGTACTTTACACCTCTGGCTACATGTTGGCGTGTTGCCCACGAGGTTATAGGCCCATTGCACAAAGGCTATCGGCACCGACATAATTTAAGATTTTAAGGCTAACAACACTGTTCTTTGTTCTCGTTTTCAACTTAATTCACAGTTTACAGTGTTTCTGCCGCTCACGTCATTCACTGTCGGGTAATTAGCAGAGGAGTCAGAGCAGGACTTGAATTTCGGCTCATTCCTGCAGGTTCCGTGCTTATAATGCCATGACAGTAGATGACAGATTATATCATTTGCCCGTGCTTTTGATTCTTGCCAATTTAAAGTGAAAGAGAACTCAATACAATACTGTGCGCTCTCTTATAGAGAGTTTTCTGTGCATCCACAGATCACAATAAACAGCTTTTAATATGATATGCTTTTAATATGATTAATATTAATGTGATACTGATTTATTACAGTTCAATTAACAAGAATTAATATTAAATATTATTACTTAACGTTGTCTGACTATAACACTATTGCCAGATTTTGCTCTTTCATCAAGGAAAATAGTTCCAAAACAAAGTCACAGCTGAGCCGCTGCGCATCTCCAAGCAAACACAGCAGTGTTTCATTTATGAATGAAAGTGCGTTTTTGAACAAATCTAGTGAGTCAATGTTTCAATTAGCAATTCAAAAAAAGGACAGTCCACTTGCTTCATTCCTGAATGAATCAGCTGTTCAAACAAATCAATTGACTGAATGATTCAGTGATAAAATCAGTGACTTGCTGCCACCTGCTGGCAGTTTTAGTTTCATTTTAAAGTATAATTTCAGTTATTTAAATCATTTAATACCTCTATATTCAAAATTTTACAACGTACAAATAAATTTTATATTAATACTAATTTCATATCTTTGGTAACTTATTCTTCTTATTCTACTTCATATTATATTGTTTTAATTAGAAATTTTAAAAAGCTTACAAGTATAATTTTTTGAAATTGACATAGAAGATGACATACTTTTAATAAAATTAGAAATAATTGTAAAAATAATTAAATAATTAAATTAATAATTAAATTTAATAATAATTAAAAATGTAAATATAAATCACTGTAAATCACTTTAATAAGTCAAATATCACCTTGTATTAGGAAGGCTGATTTTTGATCAGAATTGTTGATTATTGATCAAATATAGGTTAAATATGATAAGGTGCTCCTAAAAGAAAAGTAAGCTTAGAGCCCTGTGTAACAGTAGAATAGATCCATGCATGAGGTCTTAAAGCGACAGCAGCCTAAATAAACCTGTTGCTGTCTGTCATTGCTGTCTATTTATACAGTGAAGACTATCCAGTGTTATTTTACAATTGAATAGATTATTCAGTTACTGTAGTAATTCAGAACCTATATATTATAGTTAGACCTATGTAAGGGAAACAGGTCAGTTTAGCTCAAAGGGAATCATTTATGATTTTATAGGGAATTTGAACAGACTCTCTGTTTCACAGCTGATCACTGAGTCGGCAGCGATTCACTGAACGAGCCGTATAACATCAACTCTGCACTGGATATTAAAATCCAAAATATAGTAAAAACACTATTAAATAGCACAGTAACAAGATCGGCAGTTTAAGACATTAACTTGTAAGCACAAAACACAAGATATTTCTCTTTTCAATATAAATAAGACTTTATTGGATAAATCTAAGACATGTAAACTAATCTAACACATGAACACACACATTCACACAAGTAGCAGAAAGAGAGAAAGTGAGGAAAGGATGAGTTTAGAGAATGAAAATGTGAAATCCCAAGTCTATAGCAATATGTGCAATTGCACAGACCTGAACAACCATTAATCACTTATTTAACCCTCGCATTGAGTTTTCAATGAGGCTAAAATTTATATTAAACACACCAGCTCAGCTAAAATCTGGAGGTTATTTGCTTGCGTTGCCTTTGTGTTAAGGGATTCCCTTTTGTAGTGGTCTTTGCAGAAAGGGGGTTTCCCAAGGTTGCTGATTGGCTGAAAGTTCAGTGGTCATGCTAGTGAAGTCCTGGGCGTTGGCTGAAGATGCGGAGTTGTGGCTGGTAGAAGTTTTGAGGCGGTCACAGACTCCAGTTGAACTCGGAGACAAGGCGTGGGGGCAAAACTTAAACTGAGAACATGAAACTCGCAACAGAAAAGAAAATAAACTTAAGTAAAAGAAAGAAAGGATGTATGAGACTAGGTGGTTTTTCTTCTCATCGTGGTGTTAAGTAGCAGCTGGCATGTAAGCCAGAGCACGCTCAAAGAGCGCTAAAAGGCAGCGTCAAAACCACCGCAAAAGCAAAAAGAGAAGAGAGAGATTTGATGGTGTCCTGAGTTTTTAAACTCGGCTCTTGGACACATCCCAACTGGTGTGTTGACCAATTAGATATTATCTTAGCTCGGGGTGTTGCTCTGTTTCTCCTCCCCATCCATAAATCAACATGTCTTGTCAGTCGCATGGTCCGAAATTTACACGCTCTTGCAAAGTATACTTTTGGATGTGATTTCTATAACCAGAATATGATGCATTTGACAGAGAATTAATTGAAATAAACGCTTAAAGCATGATTTTTCAAACTCATACATACCAAACATGAATATAAACCCTTAAGCTATTCAATAGTTATTAAAAAGACATACACAATGAGTGATTAGGACATGATAGTCAAATGTGTGGGTTACATACATAATATGGAGTTATGCATAGAAATCATTAGTTGCTCATAAGTCTTTTAAGATGATTTTAGGTGCATATGGAAAAGGCAGTCTCTGTGCCATTCTGTGGATGTGAGAATGTGTTCTGTGAACAAAGGAATTTCAGTCAGGTCTGTGTCTTGGGTGGGGTAACCCACCCAACAAAGTCTCTACTAATAATTTCCCTCATGTGATGGTCATGATGTGCTATGTCTTTGACCATCAATCTTAGTTACTTGCCCCAAATTTGTCAATTTCCTTCCTGAGTTGGAATTATCAATAAGTGTTCTTTTGTTTTAATGCTGTGAGCTGCTCAAAGCTGCTAGTTGGTGGACTTGCTTCAGACTCATGGCGCCAGGATCTGGACAGATTTATGATATTGTCTTGTGGCACTGGGCCTCTTTGTGGAATTTGGCTCTTTGGGTTGTTCAACACCCATCTGATAGAATCGAATCTTAATTTGTCTGATTCGTTTGATATCCTACACCTAACTGAAAAAAAAATACTGTTAATTTCTTTTTGTATCTTGTTATTGTTTTTGTTTGTGCTATTGCTTTTCATTTATTTAATTGTTCTTATTTTATTACTTACTATTTACTTGTCTTTTTAAGTTAAACTTAATTCAATTCTGAGTTTGAGTGCACGTGATTCTTGGGTGGGGAAGGGGCGTGGTCCATGGAAATAGTCCTGCCACCACAGCTGGAAAAAAACCCTAGAGGAAACACTGGTTTACATTTACATTTACATTCATATTTACTCATGGTCTTGAATAATTATTAATTACATGCTGTTATGGTCATCAAGACAGAATTTCAATTTTGTTGAGCACACCCCAAATGTAGTCCGATCTTAGTGAAATTTGGTTTGTTTCCATTTCTCATGAAAGAGAGTTGACTGGGCGGGTGAGAGCAGAAGATTTTAAAAGTCCAAAAAATAAGGGCCACTGTTCTGCCCAATGTCTGGTGTATGGCTGCCACCTACAGGCCATTTTCAATATTGCAGTTTTATTACTATTTCGGCAACAGTCAGTGTGCAGAAATCGTTTAAGTTTAGCTCGCAAACAGTCTTTGCCTTGGAGAAAGATATGCTTGTAAGTTATTGACTATTTTTAATCAGTCTGTAAGAGTGTTATGTGCCAAGACATTATTACTTCTTAAAGGGGTCATATGATGCGATTTCATGTTTTCCTTTGTCTTTGGAGTGTTACAAGCTGTTTGTGCATATATAAGATCTGTAAAGTTGCAAAGATTAAAGTCTCAAACCCAAAGAGATATTCTTTATAAAAGTTAAGACTCTGCCACGCCTTCCTAAAATGGCTCATTCAAACATGCCCCCACACGTCTACGTCACGGTGTGGGAAGATTTACATAATTTTGCATAAGATTTGGCCCAAACGTATACACAATGAAAGAAGGCGTAACTTTTATTCTGGCTGTAGTATTGTTGTTGCCGCCACCATGTCGTGGAGACGCTGTGTGTTTCGTTGTGAAAGCGAAAGTACTTTGTTTGGCCTTCCAAATGAGTATACAACTAGAAATCAGTGGTTAAGTTATATTTACAACACTGTTCCAGAACAGTACAACGCAAATATTTGAGTGTGTGCAGCACATTTTACGGAGGACTGTTTCCTGAACCTAGGAGAGAGTAGCCTACAATGTGAACAGTATGAATGGCTGTGAACGCTATAAAGTGGGGCAATTCCAATGTTGCGAGGACAGTCTGGTGCTTCTGACTCACAGCCTGTAAGTACATTTCGATATTTAAAGAATTTGCTACTGAGTATTCAAACGCGAGTTTTGAGCAGTGTAGAGTAGTGCTTGTATGGCGTTTCTCAGATCACAAATGCAGACATGGTGTTATGTTTACGTGGCGCAACGCGTAAAAAGACCATATGAGTCATTTTAATCAGTAATTATGTCCTCACTGAATTCAACAAATGCCTTGTTTATAGTGGGTTTTATTGGTTTAGTCTCATCGCCCCAGGACACGGCATCACACACAACATGGTAAGGGGTGTAACATTTCCTTCACACGCTTGAGGTATTCGGCCAATCACAACGCACTGGATAGCTGGCCAATCAGAGCACACCTTGCTTCTTAGAACGATGAGCTTTGTAAAAATCGGCAGAGAATAGAGGAGCAACAATAATGTACAGTATGTGGAAAATAATGTGTTTTTTGAACCACGTAAACACATTGCATTACACCAAATACACAAAATAATGTTCTTTTTAGCAACATCGTATGACCCCTTTGAAGGTAAAGATTGTGATCAATATAATATGATAATGGGAACAAGTTTTCCATCACATGTATATGCACACGCAGACTGTACGTGTTCATATTTATATGTATATCAAATGATTTAACGTACAATTTGTAATTTCATTTCTTGTTTAAGAAAAGAAAATGAGCAATCACAGAAGTAAACATTCTGGAAAGAATAAACTGCTTTGTGTGCATTTGTTAGCTAGCTGTCTAGCTTCTTCAGAGCTACATAGTTGTGAGGACAGCATAGCCACCCTAGTCTCACACCCCACACCCACTTTGATCTGCACTTTACACATACATCAACACCTCCTACAAGCTTCAGGCTCAGACACCATCTCACCTGCCCATTTAAAAACCTGTGCTGACCAACTGACCAACAGTGTTCACAGTGCTCAAGTGATTTTTTTTTTTTTTTTTGAAGATCTGTGTGAAATTTCCTGCTACTTCAATTGCTCCACTATCATTCCGGTCCCCCCAAAACACAAAATCACTGGATGTAATGACTGCAGACCTGTTGGTCTCAGATCTGTCATAATATCATTTGAAAGATTGTTGGTTGGTGCCAATAGCCTCGTGGTTAGTGCACCAACATACAGGGCAACTGCGATCACGGCGATCCAAATTTCCTGTCTGCTGTATTGTCCTGTCTGAATAAAGGCATAAAAAAAGCCCATAAATAAATCTTTAAAAAAAATAAAAAATAAAGAAAGACTGGTGTTGGCCCATCTGAAGGATATCGCTGGACTCCTACTGGATCCCCTTCAAACATATCTGTGAATGGTGCAATCAACATGACTACATCCTGCATCCTGCAACATCTCAACAGACATAGGACTTATACAAGTATCTTATTTATGTTTCAGTTCAGCCTTCAGTGCCATCATGCCTAATCTTCTCTCAGCGAAACTGACCCAGATCTCTGTGCCATCCCAATCTGTCAGTGGATCACCAGCTTTCTGACAGATAGAGAAACTCACATACAGGGCCCTCACTATCAGCACTGGTGCTCCCCAGGGTTGCATTCTCTCTCCTCTTCTCCCTAATACACGAATGACTGCACTGCAGTGGATCCCTCCGCCAAGCTTCTGAAATTTGTAGATGACACCAGAGTCATTGACCTCATCCACAATGGTGATCAATCTGCATGCAGACAGGTGTTTGAGAGCTGGCTGTCTGGTGTGGACACAACAGAAAACAGTGGAGATGATAATGTGATCATCTCACCATCGTCACAGTGCTATAAACAGCTTTGGATCCAAAACAGACTAGATAAGCCCAGGTTTCCTGATATGTCTATAGCAAAACAAACACATCGACAGACCCTCATGCACTTTAGTTTCAAAGAAAATATATATAAAGAACAAATTTGCAGAAGTGACAAAGGCACAGGAAGGTACACCTGTCCCAATCTTGAACTGACACACTCACACAAGAAGAATAGAATGGTAAAACAAAGGTTGAAGTTGATAAGCTTAAGCAGCATTCATATGTGTATTTATATATATATATATATATATATATATCACACACACAGATTAATATTCAGAATCATAGAATACATGAATAATTTGCTGAATATATGAGTATATAAAAAGTAATAATAAAAGAAACAAAGATGAATTCATAATGCATAATATGGAAAAATATAATAAGATTATAGAGAAATGTAATAAATTGGAAATTCAAATACACCAATATTCCATTTTGTTGCCTAATTCATATGTACAGTATGTCTACATACTTCTGCACTGGAAGCTCCTGTCACCAAGACAAATTCCTTGGGTGTGTAAATAGACCAGGAAATAAAACACTTTCTGATTTCTGACATATGTACTATTATTGCTTGGGTAAGTGTTTACTATTCAGCTTTTGTTACTGTTCATATCAATGTATAAACTGTGCTAAGGAAGACTCCAGAGCTGAATTTTAGATATGGTAATGGGCATTTAGTTTCCGACACGGTGTAAGCGGTTAGACCAATCAGAGCAGAATAGGCACTTGAGAAGGAGGGGTTTAAAGAGAATGAGTCATTGAATGAACAATTCAGACACTGTGAGAAAAGAGGTGATGCTGTATATTATGAGAAAAATGTATATTATGTATATTATGAGAAAAAAAGTGTTTTGACCTTGGATGCGTGTAAACCTATTGTAGGAGACCTACAATTTGTTGTTTAAAATTAGTGTAAAATTAAAGTTATGAGTACAAATGCGGTATTTAAGCTATAGATTAAACTGTGAACCAAGACAGTAATGTTTATGTACAGTGCCCTCCACTAATATTGGCACCCTTGGTAAATCTAAGCAAAGGTGGCTGTGAAAATAAATCTGCATTGTTTATCCTTTTGATCTTTCA